>JACWBX010002070.1:19093-38921 GCA_014622435.1 Polypedilum pembai | reverse complement strand
CACAAATTTCAATGTTTACAACAGGTTCAAATTGTTCAAAATAGGTTCAAATTGTTCAAATAGGTTCAAATTGTTCAAAAGAATGTTCAACTAGTTCAATTTCTTCTGATATATTTGTTATTGTTTATCTGATTTTTAGAAATCTCTTAAAGGAACATTATGTTCACTGAGATTATGTTCTTTTTTTATATTTTATAATTGTAATGTACACAGCAAGGTTTTATGCCGCGTATGGCTTTCCTTGCATGATAAAAATATGAGTCCCGAAAGGAGACAAAAATAAACTTAAACTTAAACTTAAACTTAAACTTACAGGGGGATGGACACTTTGGCGAATGATCTCGCATCTTTTCATTTTTTTTCGCTTCATTTTAACGTGCAACAAAAACAAAAATTTTTGATTTGACGCTTTATACTTTGTTAGTCATCAATAAACATTATTCTGATGTTTCAAAAATGTAAACAAGACCATTTAAAAGTATCAAAAATAGACCATTACTTTAAAATTAAAATTTTAAATTCCAAAAGTTCTTAATCGCAACATAAACAAACAAACATTGTCACAATAACAAAAATTTTAAAAATTTTATTAAGTTATTTCTAAGATATTACAGCTGCTTAAACTTCTTTATTCAATCTTTAGATCCATTTCTGCTATTTCCAAAACTAATAATGTAATATTAAAAGAGAATTTTTTTTTGTGTTATGCGTCATATGTTGTACAACTTTTTCGCTTCTTTTTCACAAAAATTAGTCTTTTTCGCCATTAACCAAAGTGTCCATTTCCCTGTATAAATGTTAGCTCTATATGGTATGCGATTCACTGAGACAAATATGAGATATCAAATAAAAATTGAAATCAAAAATTTTGGAACAAAAACAAGTAGAGGAAGAATTGTAAATGCGATTTTTTGATTTCCGTTCATTCGTAAAATTGCCCATAATCTATTATTTCCTATTTAACTTTTTCACACAGCATCATATATGTGCAATTGATAATGAATAGTTTTTTTCTTTTTCCAATTATCTTATTTATTAAGAATTAGCAAAAGTAATAAAGAAGAAGAAATTTTTGAGCGTAAAAATCATTGCATCATTCATGACATACATTTTTCCATTATATTCTCATTGTCTTCTTATTCCTTTGCTCGCTTTCATTATAATCATTCAGTTGTGAAAAGCGTTGTGCGAACTAGTATATTCAAGGAGAAACAACACTGTTGATTTTTCATTAATTGCTTAAACTATGACGCACATTAGGTCCTTCACATTACATATTCTCTCTCTTTCGCGTTCATTCGTTTGTTCATGCTAAGCGGAAATCGCGTCGCGAACGATATTTCATGCTTTGTGCTTTTGTCTACTCTCCTCATAAAAATATACACATCATTGACCTCGATATTTATATTTATTCTCTAAAAATAAGAGTTTTATTATAAATAAATGTTCATGAGAAAACATTTTTTCATTGAAATAAACGCAAAAATATAAAAATTTACAATATAAGAAGTAAATTAAGTTTTCGTAAAAATACATGCATAAATCATTTTTCCCTTTACCAAACAAAATCAAGAATAAGAAATCTAAAGGAAACGTGACTAAACTCATGCATACATACTCGAGTGTGTCATTTTCAAGTGTGCCATTAAGCATCAAGATATCACAACTTGAGGCAATTAATCAAAAATCTCATTCACAATCACTTTAAATTTCATTTGAAGAGACGAAAAAACATGCAATGGATGAGATAGTCTTTCATAGTAAAAAGCGACGACGATGAATTTGTAAAAAAATGTATTAAAAGTAATTTTATATTTGCGCATGTCCAAGTCAAAAAGAAAATGTGAGAGAGAGAGAGAGAGAGAAAGAAATGCATGCTGTTTTTGTTGACGTCATACGTCACATTTTCAAAGGAAAAAATAGATCAACACATCGTTTGTGAGAATAGACTGGAAGAGAAATATTTTTCTCTCTCTTGTATACACATACAGATACATCACTTGTCAGAAATTCCTCTAAACTTTCCTGTCTTCTTTTTTTCTAGTGTGCAATTTTATTGTTCATGAGAAGTGTGTCAATGGTGTCGTCACCCCATGCTCGGGTATTTCACCATTCTTAATTAAGAATCCTGTCGCACACTGCTGGTCTGAGCCTGTTCATCATAAGAGAAAATTCTGTACCGTTTGCCGTAAGCGCTTGGATGAAGTTTCTGCCGTGCATTGCATGAGTATGTTTTTAAACTTTCAAGAGTTTTTTTTTCCTTTTCAATTTATGACAACAAATGAATTTTTCAGTATGCGAATATTATGCGCACATTGAGTGTCAAGATTTCGCCATTGCTGATTGCAAGGAAAACGCAACTTATGTTCCTGGTAAGGACTTGAGTGTCGTGAAACATGTTCATCATTGGCGTGAAGGTAATCTACCGCAATCCTCAAAATGTGCATATTGCAAAAAGACATGTTGGTCATCTGAATGTCTTACTGGTAAGTTAGTTTTCTATATTAATAAAACTGAAATAATAATTTTTTTTTAATTTTAAGGCTATCGTTGTGAATGGTGTGGATTAACAACTCACGGTGGATGTCGTCATTTTGTTCAGCAAGAGTGCACTTTTGGCGCACTTCAGCCAATTTATCTGCCTCCACATGCAGTCTCAATTCCGCGTACTGAAGTGCCAATGGAAGCAATAATTGGTGTGCAAGTTAAGAACAAAGGAATTCCAATGCAACGCGAATATTCATGCCGTAAGTCAACGTTCGACGATGATAGAAAAACAATTTTTCTCTGTGCCATCTCTTGACTTTTTCTGTTCTCTTTTTGAATTTTATTTATTTTAATTTTCTTTCTTTCCATTCACTTCTACCTTATTTGTGGCTTAATTCTGTTCACTATTGACTGTGTATCTCGTTCTCGCATTAGCCGAGCTCCGTACGATAAGTTTATGTGATAGTGATAGCGATCTTTTTATGCAAACATATAATGCACTACATCGAAAGTCGAGTGATTCATCGCATTCGGCTGCAGTTTCTTACTACAGTGGCACTGAGAGTCAGCAAAGTGTGAGTGAACGATCGTTTTACGATAATGTCTTTGAACACAATCGTCAACCCCATCATCATCATCATCACCATAGTAATAGTAGTAGCTCACATGTTGTCTCGCCAAATCATCCCAGTAGCAATCGACATTACACGAAAGCAAGAAATTTTCTAATGCCGCCACGAAGCAATGCCAATGTGAATCGTAGTGTATCTTTTCAAACGACTTTACTTTCGCCTCGTTCGAATGTTATATTAAGAAGAAGATGCCTCAACGATAGCTTTCACACTGATACTGAGAGCGCATCTAATCGCTCATCAGTTTCACAATTCGAATCAAGTCCTTCTAAAACTAACGTTGATTGTAGTATTACATGTAAACCTGGTGTACAAAATCATAGATTAATGGACGATAACAATAGCATTAATAGGCGTGCAACGTACAGTGGACCTTTTTATATTAAATTGTTACGACGAATGCAAAAATTTTCTACTTTCTGGCGTAAGCGTGAAAGTAATAAGGCGCATAGAGGTAGATTGATATAAAAATATTTAATCTTGCTTGAATTAACATCACTAGACTAACTAATTAAAATGTATGCTGTTAAATATAAGAAAGTGCTAATCGAGATCACTATCACTACTTCAATCTTTTATTTCGTTTAATATTATTTTTTTAATGATTGAATTTGATCTTTTATCTAATCCTGATTAATTTTCATTATTTTCATACGCCCTCTCTTTCTCTCTCACTTGTAGCACGCAGCATATCAGACGATTTGAGTAGTGGCGATGCTGCACGCTTTCGAGATGATGAGTATGGAAAAACTGAAACAGCGAGTGGTGGAATGAGTTCCAGTACACGCAATGAGTCGGCGCACAAAGGTGAACGAGATAAGGAGAAAAAGGAAAAAGACAAAGAGGAATTTGAAGGTATTGACACACGCAAATTTGTTAATTTCTCTTTATTGTTCTCTCTACACTGTTATCACTAATCATTATCAATTTATATTATAGAAACAATTAAAGTTTTCGATGGCAATTGTTCTCTCCGGCGACGAATATTTCGCGTAATCACCGTTCCACGAACGTGCAATTTGGAGCAATTATTGACAACTGCTTTACGAGCTTTTCACATCGCAAGAGAGCCTAATGTAAGTGATTACTCAAAACTTTTTCGATAAATAAAAAATTATTTGACAATATTTTTTTTAGCAATTTTACTTGACGGATTTATATGCAACTAATGGCGATGATGATGTTCATATTCAAGATCCAACACCAATCTTGAATTTACACAAAATTGAAGGAAAACGGCCGGCTATATTTTTAAGATTTCGGTAAAGTTTTTTTTGTTATCAAAATTTCATTTATTTATTTTGTTTTTAAATTTACAGTGAAAAAGAAATTGATAAAGGATTTGTGCGTGTATATCCGGGCAAGCTGCAAGTTGAAGAAGCATATGTAACAGTGCAAGTGGATAATGATACAACGGTCAAGGACTTAATACGCGATTCACTTAAAAATTTTAGCTTGCAGGACCATCAAGTTGACGACTATCGATGCTTAGAAGTGCTCCTTGATCGAGGCGTAACTGAACGTGTACTATCGTGGAATGAACGACCATGGGAAATCATGAAACAATTAGCGAAAGATTCAATTAGACAAATGGAATTAATGCGCTTTTACTTGCAATTAAAACAGGATCCTCATGGACCAAACTTAGCGTTATTTGTTGGAAATTTACCACCAGGTCTTTCTCAACGTAATTATGAGCAAATTTTAACTGAATTTTTGGGAGTGGAGAATAAATTTTCGAGCATCGGTCCAATTTACTATGAATATGGCTCTCTCGTCATCACTTATGAGAATGCATCAAAAGCTGTAAGTATACATGAAAGTGTTATTGAAATAATCAATTCAATTTTCATCTTTTACTTTTATTCTCATTTTTTTCTAGGTAAGAGCTCTTTATGCGCTAAGAGAATCAAAGTATGAGGAAAAGCATTTACTCGTGCTTCTGCTGCCGAATATCGAGCCGTCAATGGTACCAACAGGTGTCAAGCCACTATTAGTGTTTGTAAATGTGAAATCGGGTGGATGTCAAGGATTAGAACTAATTAATAGCTTCAGAAAATTATTAAATCCTTATCAAGTATTTGATTTGGATAATGGTGGTCCATTACCAGGGTAAACTTAAATAAATCTTGATTTTTTTGATTTTCTATATATAAACTTATTTCTTTTAATATTTATATAGGTTGTATGTTTTTCGACATATTCAAGATTATAAGATTCTTGTGTGTGGAGGTGATGGTACTATTGGATGGGTGCTGCAATGTTTAGATAATGTAGGACAAGATTCAGAATGCTCTAGTCCACCATGTGCTATTGTACCGTTAGGAACTGGTAATTTTTTTAGTATTTAGTTTAAAAAATGTTTTATAAATAATTGTATATTTTAGGAAATGATTTGGCTCGTGTTCTAAGATGGGGAGCTGGCTACACTGGAGGCGAAGATCCATTAAATTTATTACGTGATGTCATTGATGCAGAAGAGATTCGCCTCGATCGGTGGACAGTAGTTTTTCATCCAGAAGATAAACCTGAAGATGTAGCGCCTAAAGCGCCAACAAATTCAACTGGTAAGAAGAAGAAGGATCAGCAACAAACAGAAGCGAATTCACAATCGAATCAACAGCATCATCACGCCACTACTACAATCACTACGCCACAATGTCAAGGTCTCACTTTACAGTGCAAGCCACTTGTATTTCTTGTCAATGTGTCGATAATTCTTATATAATGAGGATATGCGCTAAAATTTCATTTAATTTCTCTTTTTTTATTGGTTGAATATTTTGTGACTATCAGTGAAGAAGAATTTCACTTGAATGTCACAAAATTGAAAAATAAGTTTTTTAGGTGTTAATAATTTAAAATTGCAAAAGCAATTCTTTTGTTTTTAGTTGCTAAACCAATTAACAATATTTTTATGCTAGCATTCAATGGATCAAGTATTTAACACAAGATTATCATTATAATTTTCTTTAAATTAATTATCTTGAAAATTGCATGATTGTGAATTACTTCGATTTAGAAGAATTTTATCCTTCCCGGAAAGTGGCAAAAACTTACTTTTTTGACAGTGTCCGTATATATAAACACATAAACATAGTAATTTTATTTGTATGAACTAGATATGCCTTTAACTTATTTCATGTTTTAAACTTTTATTTAACATTTTAATAAATAAAATTCTCTTTATACAGTTGTTGGTGGTCAGAGTGAGGACAATTCGCAAATTTTCGTCATGAACAACTATTTTGGCATTGGCATCGATGCAGATCTATGTTTAGACTTTCACAATGCTCGCGAAGAAAATCCAAATAAATTCAACTCACGCTTGCACAATAAGGGTGTTTATGTTAAAATGGGACTAAGAAAAATGGTCGGTAGAAAAATGTGCAAGGATCTGCATAAAGAAATACGCTTAGAGGTCGATGGAAAACATGTTGAGCTGCCACCTGTAGAAGGAATTATTATATTAAATATTCTTAGGTAATTTTAATTTTTAAATATAATTCTTTTGGTAGTTTATCACGTATTAACAATTGTAGTTGGGGATCAGGCGCAAATCCATGGGGGCCAGAAAAAGATGATGCCTTCTCGAAACCAAATCACTGGGACGGTATGTTGGAAGTTGTCGGTGTAACAGGTGTTGTGCATTTGGGACAAATTCAATCGGGTCTAAGATCAGCAATGAGAATCGCTCAGGTATTTTTCTTAAATTAGATTTTTAGAAGAATTTTAATGTAAAATAATTTTCAAGGGTGGTCACATAAAAATTCATCTTCATTCGGATATACCGGTTCAAGTGGACGGCGAACCATGGGTACAAAGTCCAGGCGATGTTGTCGTTTTAAAGTCAGCACTGAAGGTGAGTTTATCGTATACTAATACGGTATTATTTTAAATTTATGTCTTGAGTTTGTTTGGTTTTGAGTTCATTTATAAAATTTTAATCTGATGATTACGAAAAAGATGATCGTTAATAAAAAACGATTGTCGGAAAATGAGTAATTGGCTTAACAATATTTTTCCTGTAATAAATATAATTTGCAAGTTCCCAACCGTTCCTACATATGTAAAAATCCTTCTTCCTCCATTTTCCATTTTCATTCATTCGTGTATCACTTTTGATTATCACTGCATTTTGTATCATACATATAACTATTTACTTATATTATTCATCAATGCTTCAACAAATGAGTTTTCAGCATGCTTTACATTATATTCTTGCTTCTTTGTAGTTGCACTAACAATGTTCCTTTTCTATACAATTTATTTCTTCTCTATATCTTTATTTTTCCTTCCTTAATTAATGCACTTAAAAAATATATATTACCAATTAAAAATCAATTTTTCTTTGTTTGATTTATAATTAACTTAATTTTTATTTGTTAATTAAATGTTTGAGAAAAAAAAGTTTTTTTCGTCTGCCTCATAAATTGACTTTGGATTGAATCAATTTTTTGAGGAAAGAAAAAATAATTTGGGAAAAGAACGCAGACGACAGCGATAATGATTGTGTTTTATGGATGTATTAATTTATCTTATCTTGATGGTCTGTGTTGATTTAATAACTAATGTGTAAATTTAAATATTGCTTAATGCATATTGAGGATTTTCTTTTTTCAAAACCAAACAATATACTTCTTTCTCTCTCTCTCTCTTTCCGTATTGACTAAAATTATCCAATTGAATTATTGATAACAATCGCAGGCGACGATGTTGAAGAAAATAAAAAGCAAAAGGAGATTAACGGAGCCACATATTTCGCCTGCTGTTGTTGGCGCTCCCGATCGAGAAAATGGAGACCGCGACAAGGAACCATTGACTGGCACATAGAGAAGAAAACGTCCGTTCGGTCCAAGCTTACTTTTCTCTTGTTTCTTATAAAATTAACAAAAACACAAACAATAGAAGAATGCCAAAGTTATTTTTATTATGTTTTATGACTTTTTGCGGAACGAATTTTACTGACACACACAGATGATATTTCGCATCAATAGAATTTTATTTTTAATCTATCTGCAAGTTTGTGTTATTTAAAAAGGATTCCCTTTGATTGAGAGACTTAGAAAAATAATAATCTACCTTTTTATATACAATGAGAGACTATTTTACTTTTGATATAGTTTAACTATGTGCCATTAAAGAATATGAAAAGAAGAAACAAAAAAGAGAAAGAAAAAAACTTAACTATTGACGCATGAAAATGATGTGTTAAAGAATGAAGGACGAAATATGAAGCTTATATTAGTGATTTAAAATATAAATTGTAACAAACGAGATAAAAACATTTCTGATTACGTTCATTGCACAAAGACACTGAAAACAACTAAAATTTTATTGATGTCAATATCAGAAAAAATAGAAGAAAAATAATAACTGAAAAAAATATTGATATTACACATTTAATTTTTTTCACATTCCCTGCCGTTTAGATAAAAAAAAATTAATTTTTGAACAATTCACTGTACAAATCACTCCCAAAGAAATGATTGATGTCCTTTTTTGTCCATATATCAATATATTCACAAAAACACAAGCAACTCTATATATATATATATCTCACAATTGTCAAGTTCGTAAAAATTTAATTCTCCTGACCCCTCCACATTTTGTTATCATTTTAATGATGTTGAAATTGACCAATAAACAAATTGCATTTTTAAATCAATTTTGAGATTTAAAATAACGCTAATTCAAATCGTTTCAAGCTTTGTTTTTAATAAAGCGTTCAACTTCGAATTTGGCTTTTCTAGAAATGCTATGATAAATAAAATTTTCTCAAAAGTTATTTCAAATCTCCATAAAAAATTGGATTATTTTATTCATAATCGATGACTAATGAACTACAATAAGAAAATTTATTTCGCACAAATTAAACTTTTTTTCATTGAATTTTTAAAATTTTTTAAATGCACTTTAATAATAAAAGTTTTACTTATTAAGTGCAATTTTTTTAATATAAATTTCGTGTTATTTTACTATGGTATTTTTGAAAGTCGTATATAATCTATTGAAAATGGCATGTAGATCTTCTCTTCTCTTCACTTCCTTCTTCTTCTATAATTAATTAATTCTTACAACTATTGTATGGTTCTATCAAAAGAGTTTATTTTCATTCTTTTTTATTCTTGTGAAACTAAATTGACCAGAATGCACCAAGTTTGCCATTATTTTACTAAAACATTTGCATTTTATACATTTTCATATATACTTTTTTTATTAAATTTTATATGACTGGCTTTTGAATCTTTTATGCTTATGAATTGATTGATGAGTAAAGGATGATTATACAGAGATATTTTTGTAGAAGTTCTATTTTGACTTGTCGTTTCTATTTTGATTATTTTTCTGTTGCATTTTTTACATATTTCTTTTTTGACATCGTAGCAACAGCAAATATTTTTGATAAAAACTCATTCTTTTGATTTAATTAGCCACCACCAATCACAATTTCTTCATTTTTCCACCCTATTCCCATTCTTTTAGTTTCCTTATGCAACAGAGAATAAAATCTGTTTAATAGAATTGAATTAATTGATGGATTTTTCTTTTCATTTCTCTTACTGCTCTTTCTTTCCTTTTTTGATCAAAAATAAAAAAAAAATGATAATGGAACCATTACAAATTTACTACTACTACGTGTTCATCGGTGACCGTTCGTTATTTTCATTACACAATTCTCTCATTTTTTATTTTGAAAATTCAAACGAAACATGATGTAAAATTCATATACACACAAACACTTACTTATTCATAACTTAAAAAAAATGAAATAAAATGTGGGACCGGACGGCGGCAGGCTACAATGTTGAAAAAATTAAAAGGTAAAATGAAGCGACGAAATACAGAGCCGACTATGTCGGCTGGCACAAATACGGCGACAACAACGAGTCATCAAATGACTTTAGCAACACCCGCTGAGCCGGATGAACTTGATCAGAATAACACAGATTTCTGAATTTGGTATAACGAGCGACTGATATAAAATTGAAAAATATGACAAAGAAAAATGAATATATGAAGAAACGAAAATTAAATTGAAAAAGAAAATACTTTAAAATAATGAAATTGTGTGTCAATTGTGAGAAAAAATATAAATCGCAAGCACGCTATCAAGTGCATAAAAACAGAAATCTTTCCTATTTTGTCACAAACAGAAATGCAGCAACTATAGAAGCAGCAAATGCGAAAAATATCATATAATTGTAGTAGAAATTCAAAATCAGTCGCTCCTTCTACTTTTTGTTCCAAAAGATAAAAATTTTGAGAAAATATTTAAAAAATTGAAATGTTAACATGAAATTTTGAAGAAAAAAATGTCAAAGAAGCGTTTAAAATTTTCTTATTAACTGTTATCAAAAAATCAAATTAATCAAAGAAAAAATGTAATCTAATTTGCAGTCAAGACATGCACAATTTAAATATTTAAGTTGGGCACGTTCTGTTTGTGATTTGGAGAAAAATATATGAAAGAAAATAAGAAATATTTAAAAAAATTCAAAAAATCTGTTGATTCGAATTTGTTATTTATCCAATTTATGTTTCGTTGTTAAAAAAAATATGAAATTTAACAAAAAATAAGTTCCAACAATGAGATAAAAATGAAGTTAAAAATTATTAACGATATAAGAAATACAAAACTACATAAGAGACCAACAAATGTTCATTTGCAAATTCATTAAAGAGTAAAGGAAGAGAAGAAAATATTTATTGCTAGTAACATTAACCATTCATGTCCTTCAATATCTTGATGAAAGAATAGAGATATTTAAAAATATTTTTTATTACTTTTTTAAAACGATGAGAAAAAGAAAATAGAAAACAGAAACACAAACATGAGTACACTTTTATGAATTTATTGTTATTACCTCAATATGACTGCAAATGAACAACAAATCATAATGAATACTAACTGATTTTAATAATCGTATAAATCAAAGACGTTTATTTTCTAATTTTCATTTTTATGCAAATCTTCAAATTTAAAATTTGAAACGAAAAAAAAATGCGTATTGACACATATTTACATACAAGCATAGATTACATGGAAAGAGATTATGTGAGAATGTTTGCTTCAAATTTATTTTTTAAGGAAGAAAATTTCATATTTTGACACAAAGTGTTGTGCAAATTGAAGCATATTAAGCTTTGAAAATTTGAGTATAACATTCTCCAACTCGGTCCAAGGAAAAAAATTAAATGAAGAACAAAATTCTTTTATATTTTTTTCCAAAATAAAAAAAAAGAATAATGCAAGCGGGAAGAAAAATTAAACCTTTCTCTATTCCTAAAAAACACACTATAGCATAAATTGAAATTAAAAAGGAAAATCTTGCATAATTTTTGGTTTTGAAAATTTTAAATTACTACAGCAAAATACTGAAGATGAAAGAAGTGAAGAAGGAAAGTATGAAAATTTGGATTGTAGCTGCTATTCATTAATACATTCTCACTTGCAAATCGTTTCAAATTCTTCTTTGTATAGAGACTTGAAATTAAATTTTTAACTTTTCAATTTTCTTAATCCTCATCAACATTCTTCTTCTCACATATATAAAACGATTCCTATGAGAATAAGAAATTGTAATGAAATGTTTTATATTTAATTGATAATTTCTTAATCACATGAATTTAAAATGATTAATGCATTTAAAGTACATGTGAATAGTCTTTACAATTTCTCATATTTTTCTATTTTTTTCTTCAATTCTTTCATCATCCACCATTTATTTCTTATCTAAAAAATATACATTCTTCATACATACATACAAGTACATAAAAGTAAAGAAATGAGAAAATATTATATTATTACATGCATAAAAAGAAAAAAAGAAGAAGAATAAACTTATGATTATGATTTTTCATCTTCGAGAAGAAAAATAAAAGTTTTTCTATAATTTAAAAATGAAGGAAGCAGGCAAAAAAATGTTTGTAAATTTAAAAATTGTAAGTGAATAAAGAAAATTGTTGTAATGATTCACCGGAATGAGCATTAAGCAACGATTTTTTTTTCGTCATTGGGTATAACGGGTAAGGGGCTCATTCGTAACTACATTCATCATCATTCCGGCGAAATGAATAATGAAGTAAGACTGATGAAGTGAAAATGGAATTTAGCGGCAATGAATTTCAATAGATCTTTCTCATAATCTGAAATTCCTTGTGTATGAATTCTTGCACAATTTTCTTCATCGTCCGTCTACTTCATATGTTCATTTACAATTTCTCTTCTCACATGAAAGGTTTAATGAGTTCTTCAGAACACTTTCTATTATGGTCTTGATGAATTTTTTAAGCTTCACTGAGAGAGAAATTGAAAATTTGAAATATAAGCAATGTAGTTACGCATACGCGTTTCTCAATGGCGACACCCAAATGAAAAAAAAACTTAATTTAAAATGATAACACATTTATATGAAAAAATGAAAGAAGAAAATGCAGATTATAAATCATATATATTATTAGTTTAAAATGATGAAAAAAAGTATTTAAATACCTATTGATAATGAAATGTAAAATTCTTTAATGAAAGAAATAAAAAATGAAAAATTCAACACATACACATAAAAGTTAAAATAGATAATGAAGGAAAATACAAAATCTAAAGAAGAAGTGAATTTGAACGATGGATGATTAAGTAGTAGGAAAGTGAAAAGTACTTTGATACTTTGAATGTGTCGTCGATTTATTTATCTATAAACTGCGGAAAAAACCAGTAAAATATTAGATTAAACTCACATAAAATAAAAACTTATATAGAAAGTTCGTAAATTTCTCTAAAATTCATTTTCCGATGATGAAAAAATTAAAACCGACAAGTGAAATAAAAGAAAAAATGATGAAGAACTACAAACACTACTTTACATTAATATAATGATGATAAAGAAGAAAAGAAAGAAAATTAGAAAACTACAATTGATTCATTAGAAAATTCATTAAAAGAAACTAATTAAAATTAATTAAAACTAATTGTACATGTACATTGTAGGTTTGATGATTGAAAGAAAAAAACACACATGATGTAATGTATGATGAAAATAAAACAAGAAAATTTAAATATATGTGATTATTAATTCTAAAAGAAATTTTTTATGGCCTTAAACTCAATTCTTTATTTTCAGCTGAATTCAACAATTTTTTATTTAAAGTTTTCAGACTTCAATAAATAAAGAATATTAGAGATTTTGATTTAACATATTTATTTACTCTATTTCAAAATCATTGCATTATAATTCACATATTACACAATAAATCAAAACTTATTAAAATAAAAAAGCTTTATTTTGTAATACTTCTTGTGAATTGTATAGTAGTAATGATTTAAGCATCAACCCGCAGCTTTCAATCATCTGCTAGATTGATATGTTAAGTAAAGTTTGCTAATTGTAATGAAATTCTGAAGATAAAGCTGCAAAAAATTTTCGTTTTATGTTGCTGAAAGTAAAAAGTACATAACACAAAAAGTCTTTTAGAGTTTAATGATTTCATTCAGATTTGATGTTAATCTTCCTAATCGGTCGATTTCGCTAGAAATTTAGTGCATACTCAATACTTAAAAACTTGGATTGTCTTCGTATAACGACTTTTAGTATTTTAAAAACTGGTAGCGCCTTATTGCAAAACGTTGTAGCATGCTTCATTGTTTATTTTGAAATTTGTCTGTAACAAAATGAATAATTTTAAGAAAACTACAGTTCAGAATTTTACTAAAGCATCAATAGTAACAAGTGAAGAGTGTAAATATTGGAAGCAACTTGGAGTAAGTAAATTAGTATCGATCAAGTGTTTTAAATAATAAACAATTTTTCATTGTAGACTCCAGTGTTTATTAAGGAATTTGGTGCTATTGATTATATTGATTTCAGTCCAATCGAGCCATATAACTTTGCTGCAACTTGTTCACTTCGCGTACAAATTTATAATCCACTTACAAAGCTTGTTTTAAAAAATATAACAACATTTCAAAAAGAAGCGTTCGGTGCAACATATAGAAATGATGGCAAATTGATTGTAGTCGGAGATGATGAAGGAAAAGTGAGACTTTTTGATGCAAATACAAAGACCATATTGAGAATATTTTCTGGTCATCGAGCTGCAGTGCATAGAACACATTTCGTTTCTGATTTACATCATATTGCTAGTTTCTCTGATGATAGAACAGTGAAATTATGGGATGTTGGGACTGAAAAAATTGTATGCACTTTTCGCGAACACAATGATTATATCAGAGCTGGAGCAGTGAATCGTGCGAGTCCTCATACAATTTTAAGTGGCGGTTATGACCATATTGTGAATATGTATGATACACGATCTGAAAAACGCGTAATGTCAGTCAACCACGGAAATCCGATTGAGTCGTTAGTGTTTCTACCAAGTGGAGGCATCTTTGTTTCTGCTGGTGGTAATGAAATTAAATTTTGGGATGCTGTGGCGGGTGGTCGACTTTTAGGAACGATTTCACAACATACTAAGACAGTTACATGCCTATCAGTAAGTGCTGATGGTCGTCATTTGATATCTGGGAGTCTTGATAGACATGTCAGATTTTTTAATACTGCGAACTATCAAATGGTTCATAATATTAACTATACAAATTCAATTCTTAGCGTTGGCATTGCTAAAGATGGTAATACATTAGCAGTTGGTCATGTTGATGGAACATTAGCAATTCATAGACGTGAAGAGAAATTTGACGATGTTAAATTGGAGCGAATTGAAAGAGAAAAACGAAGAAAAGAGCGAAATTATCAAATTGCGGATGAAGTGATTGAGAAGCCAGAACGAAAAAATTTGAAAAATTATGATATGAGCTTGCGAAAATTTGAATATTCAAAAGCGTTAGATCAAGTGATGAATCGTCATTGTGTCACAAAAGCACCAGAGGTGACTGTTGCAATCATTCATGAACTGATAAAACGAAATGGTTTAAAACAGGCATTTACAAATCGAGAACAAGACTCAATTGCAAAAATTGTAACATTTTTCAACAAATACATCGGTGATGGACGATTCACTCGAGTTCTAATTGATGCGATAAACATTTTTCTTGATGTATATGAGCCCAATTTTATGTCACTAGCACCTGATGTTCAAAGACTGATTGTCGAATTAAATCGACGCGTTCAAGTGGAAGAAAACATGACATTAGAATTTCTAAAGTTGCAAGGAGCATTGGACATCATTACAAATGCCGCTGAATTAGTTAATGAAACACAAAATAATACAATCGATTTAACAGCACCGTCATCTAAAATGCAGCCGAGCGCTGATGCAATGAAAGCGGTTATAATAAATGTGTAAATTAATTAATTTTGATTTATTAAATGAACGATTTCTTATTTATTCAAATTATCTAATTGATTTTGAATGCTTTCAACCTTATCAAATAAAATTGTTAATTCTGAATGAATTAAATCGTCAAAAACAATTTTCTGATTTTTGTTCTTTAATGTTATATGTGCCTTTAAAGTTTTACACTTTTGATTTGCAGGCTCAGATAGTGTTGTTTTGATTTGCCAGTTCACTTCTTCATCAGTAGACGTGCTCATGTTCACATTAGATAACAAAGTTCTTGATGTTTCAGAGTAAATTTTTCCAAGAATTTGTGATTTTTCGATCGTGAAACCTAAGTCATTTAAATCACTTTGCAATTTAATTGGTGATAAAATAAATATGTTAAATCTTTGTATAAGATAATAAATGGTTTTTAGTATCAGTACTCGTTCGTCTTTTGAAATGCTATTATTTGTGATTTCGATCTCTGTTAATGCTGAAAGATTATCTTCTGATATTTTGTAAATTTCATTTATTTTATTCACTAAATCTTCAAATTCGTTATCTGATAGTTTCAAACATTTCTCGATCCCATCAAGAAACTTTTTCTTTTTATGATACCACATACTTCTTAATAATACTTATTTTAATATAATAATAAAATTATCTTATTTTGTTTATTGTTTTAATAAATTTCTCAATTGAGTTAAATGAAGAAGTAATTATCAGCGGGGTATTTTAGTATATCAAGTATTTTCTTTATTTTTTAATAGGGCAGAAAATTCTAAATAAAAAAAGTAACGGCTTTTTTGAAAAACCAAAAAATATGAATGTGCACACAAAATTTTTAAATTTTAAAATATTCTGCAATTGTTTAAGAATTATTATTAATCGAAAATCAATAAAAACTACTAAATAAATATGGCTGTTGCTTTATATAAATCATTTCATCGTAGACTAAAGTGTAATGTTATCGGCTTACAAGATACAATAGCAGAAGAACGTGAGTTGATATCAAATGGAGAATTCTATATGTAATTTTGAATTTTAAATATTGCTTTTATGTTTTAAATACTTATTAATTATTTTTCCAATATTAGAACTTTTTCAAGCTATACCGAACAAAATAAAGATACATTTATAACTATAGAGATTGCTTTAGATGATTTATGCATGGATTTCATCATCGATCAAGACAATTATTTTTTTTATAATTATGATTCTACAATTCATGCAAGAGTTCCACTCAAATCACCTTCCATTCGTGCTTTTATAGAGAACTCTGATAAAAGCATAGAAAAAATAAAAATACCAAATTTTTTGCAAATTGAGTCACACTATCAATCCACAATGATGTTTCAATTTTCAACTAATGAAATCTCAAAGTATTTGCAGCAAGATGAAATAGTATTCGTATTTGAGGTAAATAAAGGTTTTATTATATATTATATTATATTTATCAATTATTAAATTAACGCTTTTCGATATCTTATATACATATACAGGTCGATATCTTCGTCTATCATATAGTTCCAGATGTTAATCTTCAAGATTTGTGTTATGCAAATTTGAGCTTGAATCTTTCAAAGAAGAATGTATTTGAAATTTTGGAGTATGCTAAAGTTTATATAATGAAAGATTTATTTGATCAATGCTTCGACCTGATTGTATTGAATTTTGACGAATTGAGTCAAACTGAAGAATATGAAAAGTTGCAAGAAAATGTAAGAACTAGGATTAAATATCAAAAATATATCAAATCAATTTTTAATCCGGAATTACATGAAACCTTGAGAGCTGATGACGATGAAGATGAAGATGAAGATGAAGATGCTTTTTCAGACACATCAGAAGAATATTAACAATCTTCTTCAACTAATTTACGTATTTTATATTAATTACATTATAAGGCAATTCTAATAAATTCACCATTAGAAGTGAGAAAATAAAAGCTGTTTCTAAAATCTTATCTTGACAAAAAAGTAATGGTTTTATATTTGATATGCGCAATAAATACAACATTTTGAATGTGAGAAGATATAGAAAGTAAACTAACAATTCAATGTGATAAAATATTTAATTTAACAGTAAAGAGTACTCTCTTGTGAATACATCAAGATACGCGTTATCCTCATAAAGAGAAAAGAAAACTTTTATCTTCAAGCGTAATCATCTGTCGTATACAAAATTTTCCATTAAAATCACCCTCAAAATATATTTTACCTCACTAGAAATGAATACCCAATCTCGCCTACTTATATACATAAGAGAGAAGAAGAAGGTTGATGATAATATCAAAAGCATACATATACACACACTCTCTTGTGTAACTTGTACATATTTAAGGGATAATTACGCCACATACATTCATTTGCCATTTACTTTTTCCTCATAGTAAACGATACGATACGCGTCGTGTGAGCGAGTGTGAGAGGAAAAGAAGAAAATTCACCATATATTTCATCCATCCATCCCTTCCTTCTCTGACACCGATACCCTCACTTGTTCGCAAATATAAATATGGCGAAGCTTAACACTGAAAGTGCCGTTTCCAGAGCAACGGCAGAAAAAAAAACGAACACAAAAAGTTGGAAGAACGAGAGAAAGATTTTCAGGCGCTTTTCACAACATTCACTGACATTTTGTAGCATCAACGCTGCTGTTACACGAAATGAAAATTCAGTTAAGCATGATATTATACTCTGATTTCATTCTTCTTTCTAAAGAGGATTCTGTGATGCTGTTGTTTCGTCGTCTTATTTTTAAAGAATTTTCTGCAACATTACTAAAGGGAGCGAAATTATTATTACATTTTTTCTTCTCTCTATTCACTCTCTGGCAAAGAAAGTACAACACGATGATGGTGATGAAGAGGCAAGAATAAAAAAAGAAGAAAAAATGAAAACAAGAAATAAGAGTTTGTTTTCCGCTTCAAGCTGTGAAAAAAATGAGCAGAATAAAAAAATATTACATGATGTGAATGAGGGTGGCATGAAGCAAAATGCTATGCAAAATTATGGAGAAAATTTTTATATGTAGATGATGAAGTTAAAATTTCACTTCTTCTTTAACTCTCACTCCTCACTCATCATTCTCAAACAAGCTTCTCACTCTCTTGTGTTGAAATTTAAATATTTATAGAAAAATACTTTCTGTGTCTAATTTAACACTACGAAGTAAGAGTAAAGTTAATCATCGACAACTTTCTCTTCTTCTTTCTATTCTATTGAGTTTCATTGTTCAGTCTATGTATAAGAAAGGAAGAAGTTTGTCTTTAGTTTGCTATCTCTGGGTGTCAAAGTTTATTTTTTTCTGAACTCTTCAAAATCAATTTTGATTTTCTTAAAAATTTTTATCATAATGTTTTTAATTTTAAAAAATAAAAGATAAAAATATGAAAATTGACTATTATATAAAACATAAATTTTATTGTCATCAAAAGATTAAATAAAGCTAAATTCAATTAAATTTTTTACTATTCAAAGTTTTGACTAATAGAGACTCATTTTATTAAATTCTTTATACAACAATAATATATACGCGTATCTTTGAAAAAAGAGTGAGAGAATTGAAACCCCCTAAGCCAAAATAATTTAATTTATCCATATTTTCATCAGAATCTTTTAATCATCATCATCATTCACAGCCCTTTTCTATATCAAGCATCGACACAATTGAGGGAAATTGCTTTGCTTTCATCAACCCTCACTTACAAGCCTATGCGGAAAATGTGAATGGAGAGAAGAGAAGACATTTTAATTTGGATTTTCCGAGAGGAGCGAGATTAAATTGCGAGCATTTAAAGGGCTTTAGAGGCAATGATAGTCATCGGAAATATTTCATACACGCAGCATATCTTCTTTTGAGTATCTAGTGATGGAAATTTTTATCGAAAAAGGGAGAGAATTGCATTTAATTTACAAATCACTAGGGTGAAACCTTCTCGAAATTAGAAACTGATACACACGTATATTGTGATATATTACAAATCTCTCAAAATAATTCATGTTTATATTAATAATAAATACACGGCATTTGCAATAGATCGCTATTGTTACTGTTACTGCATACGTCTCAAATTTCACATTTAATTATTTCTTTCCTGAGAGATTTGTATTTAATTCTTTCCCTGAAATATTGCATATGTACGAAAGATATTGAGAAAATCAATTTAAATGTTAATTGATGCTGAATATAATTTTTGAATTAAAGATGAATCAAATTTCAAGTTAAAATTTTATTTTAATGAGAAAAAAGAATTTAAGACACTTTTTGCAATCCTTTCGAAAGAAATTTTGTTTTTAATAAACTTGTGAAAACCCTGGGAGGCCAAACAGGATTTTTTTCCGTTCAATTTTTTGAAATTTGAATTGAAATTTTTGCAATTTCCCCTAAAAAATTGATGAAAATCTTCGAAAATTTTAAAAAATTTATGT
>JACWBX010002070.1:1957-16218 GCA_014622435.1 Polypedilum pembai | reverse complement strand
AAAGACATGAAAAGTTTTTCATTATTGATTCTGTACTGTTCAAATATTTATTTATCTGAAAAGACATTCAAATAGAATGCTTAAATGAAATCTCTCAGTTTTATTGTGAAACCTATAACAAAATTCTCTTTATGCTCACATATTTCCAATGAATATTGCACAATAAATGAGCTCTCCAAAATGAAAATGCACCTGAGGAAGCATTCAATTGACATATAAGTATGTATAGCAAGAGCAGGACAACATAGACAAGCATGTATGTAGAGTAAAAGAAAAGGAAGTAATAAAGAAAGATTTCGTTCATTTTGCTTTTTTCAATTTGCATTTCGCTTTTATTGAAACTGAAGTGCTCTTTTGCCCTTTGATATTGATTCAGGAAAAGCCACTTGAATTGTAATGCACAAATCAACAAAAGAAAGGTAAAGTCCATTGCATAAAATAAAAAATGAGAAGTGAATTTAATTATACACTTAATTAAATATAAGGAAGGCGTTTTTTTTCTTGCATTATACGCTCTTTTATTATATAAAATGCCATTGTACACAGAAATAATAATAATAAAATCTCAGAGCAATTCGGGTGAATGTAAGTAAAAAATTTCTCAAAGGATATGCCAATCATAATTTCATTATTTTCAGCCTCTCTAAATCTAATTATTGCTGCACGGCATTTATTATACCTCTCTTGTGTTTTGATTGAATATTCAGGATGCTCTATTTTTCTTTGCTTTCATCAGATGCGACAAATTTGATTTATAATGTTCATAGAAAATTTTATAAAATTTTCATAAATAAGTCAATAAATTTTAAAGTGCTTTTCCATTTCATTAATTTTAAGCGCAAAAAAAAATTTCTTTGAAAACAAAAGACTTTAATCTGAATTAAAAACCAACAAAGAACTCTAAATGTCCATCATTCATGTCATTGTAAATTTTATAGTTCTTACCGTCTTGTTATTAGCCATCCTTTTTACAATTTTGAAATTGATATGTTCTGTGTTGCCTAATACCTCTGATGACAATCCTAATTTGATCGCGCATAAAGTAAAATAAACGCAAATGACCTAAAACGGACTCTGTCTATGTATTTTTTTTTTGTCAAATGAGCACAATCCCTTACATATATATGGAAGTAAAAGGCTCTTTGTGAAATGTGATATTTGCCGACACTTACTGTTCGCTTCTTTCATATCTCTCGTCATTGTGCAAAATTAAACTTTTTGAAGAGATTTCAAAAACTTTTTTCTACTCTATTGCGTTCATTATTTAGATGAGATTTTATCGTTTTAAGATTATTGAGCCTCTTTCTCTATCTTTCTTGAGTAGGTGCTTCGTGCAGTATTTTGTCTCTTTTCTCTATCTCTCCTTTCGCATCTCACAAATCTTTATTTTTGCGTTGTATTTTTCTCAATGAATCGAATGTTTGTTTGTTAGCTTTTGTTGCACAATTCAATTCTTGTCAAATTCCTTCTTCCTCTTACTACTTTAGACTTTTTATTTTATTTTATTGCTTGTGGTTATATCCTTTTTAATGATGACAAATTTTTCTCATTCTTCGGAGCTAATTTCTCACAAAAAAGAGATACAACGAAAGAAGAACAAATCTTCTGGCTCTATGAGGCATTATTGGAGTTCATTGAGACAACAATGAATGTTTTTGGGATTTATTTCTTTCGCTTAGTGCATGAACAATGGAGGTATGTATGCGCAATAACATATAATAATAACTTGATTATAATGAACGTTTAAGAGCATTGCCACTGCTGTTACACAGTTTGAAACTCATAACAATGCTTACCGTTAAGGCACCAAGATAATAATTAGCTTGTGAGAGAATTTCCGTTTTGAGTTTGTTGCTTTTTATGCAAGAAAATTTTTAAATCACGATTATTGCTTAATATTAAGCGCTAATTTTCTAACTAAAACTTCAGTATTATTTCAAATATTTAAACATATAATGCTGAGCATAAAAAAAGTGATATATAAACTGAACAGTGTTTATATGAGAAAAAATTTCTTTAAATGTTTTTTATAACACAAGTTAATTTTTATCCCTCAAAAAAAACATCTTTCATCTGCTACTTTAAGGAAATGAAAAATTCATGATTTCAAAGAAAAAGAAACACAGTATAATGATAATCATCATAAATAAAAGTGACTGTATAAAAGCAATTTTTGCTAATGGATGCAAAATTATTCGCGAATATCAAATTGATGTTGACAAATTATGAAATTTCAAATGATGGCAGAAGAATATGAATGATTTAGTCGAGTGGAAGAAGTCTGCGATTTGCATATAATTTTTGTTCCCTCGTGCGTTTTCTTTTACTCTTAGAGAGAAAGATAAAAGCAGAATTATGTAAAATTATGCAAATAAAATAGAAAATATCTTGTTTTATTTTACAAATGCATGCATGTATGAAATGTCATATTACAAGATGAGAAAAACTCATCAACTCTAAGTGGCATCGTTGCTGCAATTTCTCCTACACTTGGTGATTTGCATTCATACATTAGAGCGCTCATTTTTTGCTCGCGTAGATGCGAATAACAAAATGGAGTTATTTTGTCGAGAAAAATTGCAAATAAAAAGGATTTGATGACTCTCCCTTCATGCTCTCATGTCTGCATTAAAAATATTATGCAAATAGAGATGAATGTCACAAGTATCTGCTTACTCACTCCCATCAGTATGCAAGCATCAGCATAAAGGATTTTCATTTCGATAAATGATGCCGGCAGGAAGAAATGAATTTATAACAGCGAGCAGAATAATGTCATAATGAGTGGAAATAATGCTGAACAAACACAGTGGAAAAATCAAATAATGAGGACATTTTTATTCACTGTTGCTTTCATTGTTGCCTTATCTTTACTTTTTTTACTATGTAAATATTTTCTCTTGATGTATGAGAGCTCTCTTTCTCTCTTAAAGGGTTTTCAACTCATCAAAGCGTTATTAATGTACTTCAAGTAAGATAATTTCAGAATTATTAAATTTCTTAAAGAAATTTTTAGGGTTCGGAATTATGCAGATAAAAAGAAGAAGTATGCGCATAATTTTCTTCTTCTTATTCATTTTTGTATGGATGATCTACTTCTTCTTTTTATCTGCATAATTCCGAACCCTAGAAATTTTTAATTTTTGTAGTAATTAGAAGAAGATTTTAAAATAATTTTTCTTAAATTCATTAAAAATGCGTTTTAAAACTAATAAAATTTTTCTTTCTTTCAAATAGTAAATCGATGAGATAGAAATAGACAAATTCTTCAAAAAAAAAGAAAGTCAAATCAAAAATCTTCAAGTGCTGTTCATCGCATTCGTCAATAATTTATTCTTCATTCATTCTTTTGTAAATCTCTAATAAGTATACTTACTCTCTATATGTATCTATCAAGTTTTTCCCTTCAGATTTATGATGAAAAATTTCAGTCCATGTGAGCGGAAAAATTCAATTGAGTTTTTTAATACATGAAAAATATGAATACAAAAAAACCAATAGCATCATCAGTTGGAATGAATAGGAAGCATTTTAATTAGAGCTCTCGTTTTGCTGTTCTTTGATATTTTGTGCAAACATTCATGTCTCTCACTGTTATAAAATACTCATCATCATGAACAACAACACAATTCGTTAATTTTTTTGAAATGTAAAACATAGCTTTTTGTCATCATCACAATCATGAATTAAGTTCACTATTTTCTATATGGAAAAAATAAGCTGTTGTCCGCACTTTGTCCATCCGTCTGTCCGTCTTCCTAAATATACTTTGCTAAAACAATTTTTCATCAAATTTTGTCGTATAAATCTATTGCTTCAGTTTATAAAATCTATGAAAAGTCTTTTCAAAATTTCATTTTCTTCTTGAGTTATGGCCTAAAAAACCGAGTCCATGGAGGTATATATGTAACATAGTGCATATGAAATTCTAAATGCAGCATATTATTTGCTAAATCTCGTATATTCCCGAAATTTTTAAAAATAGACAGAAATAATGTATGGCAGAAATGTTAAGCCATCTGATGGTGACGGCCACAATTTGGCCGCTTAATAACTATGGTGTATAGATATCATGGCGTTCTGGTCAAATATATTCCAAAAATATTATTTATTTGAAAATGTTCATGAAATACAAAGTAAAAAACGCTTCTGAAATTATTTTGAAATCAATTTTATAATTTTTCATTGGATTGAGTTTTATAACAAAACACTGATGTGTTACGAAATAAATGCGTTTTCAACATGTAAATAACAATCAATACTACTGAATTTTTTACATTTTATACTGAAATGTATTTCATATAGACTTAGAGTGAGCTAATAAGCAGAGAGAAAAGCGACAGCACAAAAAAGTCATTTCATTGTTGACATGAAGGGAGAGAAAATCGCGCGCCATTTTGAAACTTCTTTTGTTGACACTTTCTTTGTGTGTTGTGAGTTTGCTCTGCTAGCATTATGCATTACACTCCCTATTGTCATTATTAGCAATATATTTTTTCCCTTCCTACATTTCTATTTACATCTCATTGTCAACCATCCATTACACTTTTTTACTCTTCCTATTCTTTTTAAACCCTTTTATATTCGTTTAATTCCACAAAATTGAATTTTTCAAAACTTATTTTTTGTTTTTTCTCACTCATTTGACTTTTTTTCTATAATTTCTTTTTTGAAAGTGAAGGCAACAACACTCGATTAATTTATAATTCTTTAAATGATTCAAAAACTTTTGAAACCTCGATTATCTTAGCAAAATTTCAGTTTAGTCCATTTAGAAAATTTTTAAAATTTGAAAACCTCTGTGAAATTAACAGAATTTTAGCGGCCCAATTTTTCGACCGTACAAATTTATTTCAACTGAAAATAATTCTCACCATTTACTTATTTCAGTCGAAAGATGATGTCAACCGAAAACTGTACGTTAGTTTGAATCGAAATATGTAAACCGCTGAAATGGGTTTTGGTCGAAATACGACTAACTTCATAGATGTTATTTAAAAAGTTTTTTAGTTTACATTCAAAATTTGAAAGTTTTATTTGTTTATAAATTTTAAATTCATAAAGTCAGAATATGTAAGTATACAAACAATATACTCTTGAATTTTGCTAATAGTGATTTAAATATTTTCTAGAAATTTTTGAAAGAGTTACGATTTTACACAGTTTCTTTACCTTGAAAATCTAATTCGTTTTGAATTCTTTTTTCAATTCTATAAAAACTTTTTTTTTTGAAAAGGGAGTAAAATGTCACTCAAATTGAAATCAGATCGAGTTAATTATGCAATTGAAAAAAAATTTTTTTTATTTCTGTGCTTCTATTGTAAATGATTTAAAAACATTCTGTTGGTAATGCCATTTTCACTTTTAAAACAATAGTGAAGGAAAAAAGTAAGAGTTAGCCATCTTTTGCATTGAATGCAATTTTCAAACTTCATTTTCCTCTTATGCAAATTATTTTACATGCTTTAAGATGCCTCCACTCTCTATTTTACTCATTCTCCCGTGAGTGTCTGGCATCCGTCAAGCAGCCAATCTCCATTGCCACTAGACTCTGCTTGTGTGTTAAATTTTTCACGGTTCGCATAACATCATCATCATTATTATTAAGTATAATTCACTTCTCTCGTTCGCTCTTTCGTGTATGCACGGAACATTTTTTTCTGCGTTTTGTTTTTATTTCACAGCAAATTTGTTAAACAATGAGGTTCATTCTCGATTTGAATAGTATGAAAAAGTACCTATTACACGCTTTTTTAATCCGCCAATCTTTTCATCCAAACTCCATTTTTGTGTTTAAATTAATTTTTACTTTTCATTGCTCGTTGAATTTTTTTCATTCGCATTAATTAGATTGCGAAAAGCAAAGTTAATTAAAATTTCATAGCTCGTGTATTCTATGAGTGCCAATTGAGTATCAATAGAGACGCAAACAAGACTAAAATGGCAATGGCACCGTCTGCATTGCACAAGATTTACATCACATAATACATAATTGACGTTTTGAAGGAATAAATTTAATTTCACATCAGCAACAAGAGTTTTTCATGTCATCTTTCTCCCTACTCACTGCTTTTTGTGAAGGTTTGAACGTTTGTACAGATTTCATAGATTAAATTTTTTTAAATCAAGAATAAAAATTGCACTTGGAAAAATTTTATAAATAAAACAAATGAGATTTTTTTTAATTTTTTAATCTATATCAACTGTAATAATATTAATAGAGAACTTTAATATGGTAAATAAGTAATCTCTCTGCTTCATTCACTCACTCACAAACCTCTCATGACAGTTTAAAAGACGACAAACAATTTATTTATTTTTTCCGGCAATTGAATTGCAATTTTTTGTAAAAAGAGAGAAAAATTGTAAACGTAATGCAATGAAATAAAAGAAAAGAGCGAGATAGAATGGCTTTAGGGTGATTTTAAGAATTGAATAAATACAAATGTATTTATAAAAAATATCATAGCAATGAATAAACGAGTGAGCGAGAAGATGGCTTAAAGAGATGGCAGAGTAAAGAAAAGTATATGACAGTTTGAAGTTTGAAGGCTTGATTTATGTTGTCGAGTATGAGATTATTGAAATTGCTTCTTATTTAACTCAAAAACTTCAACTTCAATGTCTTCCGATCATCTCTCTTGTACATTGCACTGAAAAGAAATGAATGAATGAATGCGAATGAGCAAATTTAATGCTGTTTTTCTTCTAATCTTCATTCGCTTATCTACATTGATATAACTCTGTTTAGATACATAAATATATTTTTCGGCATTTCGCCAACATCACAATTGTGAATTTATTCAAAAGATTCCTAATTGAAATTTAATTTTTTATTCAAATTCACTCGCCTCGGCATTTTGATTTATTTGGTTTAAACAATTGCATGAGAATTAGATGCAATGAAAAATATTTCTTTTTCAAATTTTTTCATTAACTCACTTGCTTAAATTTAAATTGTAAATCTTATCTCAAAAATTATTTCCGATTCATCTTTTAATGATAAAATTCAGTGAATAAGAAATTTTTTTTCTACACACTTTCATCTTCATGTAGGTAATAAAATTTTAAAAAAAGAAGAAAAGCATGTCTTTTTATTTTTTTCGACTGTTTGTTGGCGGTCGGTCAACTACAAAAGACATTTCAATTGAATTATTTATTTTATACTCTCCATACAAGAGAGAGCAAAGAAGAACTTCAAGACCTAATCTCATTACGTTGAAACGGCAGTGGCAGTGGAAAAGAGAAGTAAATTGATGGCTGCAAGGAGTTTTTTAATCATCATGAAATACTTTTTGCTTGTAACACACATATAAATTGAAACTGTGTTTTTTTTCTTTCTCTCATTATTATGTGCCCTGCTATTGTGCGTAACATCTCTTTTTTTGTTGTTGTTTATTTGGGAGGTATAGAGGCAACAACTATCACAGATTTTTTTCTCATTTGTATGAAGTAGCAGCTTGCATTGATCATTGCGTATGATGTGTGTACTCATTCATTCATTCATAACATCATCAGTAAATTTAAATCAAAATAATAACAGCGATGATGAAAACATTGCGTTAACTACTGTATATATGTGTGTAAGGGTATATAGCGGGCATATGAGAGTGAAATTTTCTCTCTATCTATTTCATTTCATTCAATTCCCATTGTTATTGTTTGATGAAAGATGAAAATAATGATGATGATGTGCTGTATGTGTGTTTTTTGCTTATTAGCTTGAACAAAAAATTTAAAAAATCGTTACTTGCTGCTGGTATGAGTGTATATTCTTGTTATTATATTCAATCATAAATCCTCTCCTCTGTCTCTACAAAATAGTTGTTTTCGAAGCTTGTCTAAGCATCATATCGTGGCAAATTGTGCATAGACATATGGACATATACATCTAGCACATAACCGACAAATAGGGAAGTATTTTTCTGTTATTTTCTTGCTTTACTGCATTTTCATAAAAGAAGAATGGCAATTAAGCGTTGTTTTTGGCACGCCATTGTTGTCAATGATGATTGTAGTTGAGTGATAAGTTTTTTATACTGTAGTGTTTCTGAATTTTAAATTTTGCTTTTTTCTTGCAGACATGGTGGTTGCATTTTGAAAGTTTTCTTCTTTCTCTCTTTTTGTTAGTTTGAATGGCGGAAATTAAATTTTTCGCCTTACTTGCATAAGTTGAATTTCTTGTTATGAAGTTGAAATTTTTTTATGATTGTTAGAAGTTCAAATAGTAAGTTAAAAAAGTTTTTTAAGTTTCATAATCAAAAAATGAATTAAGTTTTACTTAGTTTGTTTTTAAAAAACTTTAATTCAAAAATTTAAAAAAGTTCTTTAAAATAGCATCGAGTTTGAAAGATTTAACAACAGCCAGCTTATCAAAAAGTGCGAAATGAAAGTAAAGTGTTAGAAAGTAAGTTTGAAGTATTTGCTAGAAAAGTTCTCCAATCTGACAACAAATTCTTTAAATTTATTTTAAAAGATAATTTGAATTTTATCGATTGAAATTTTCTTTTAAAAAAGTCTTAATAATTCCAATAAGGTTTAAAATGAATAATTTAAATTTTCAAAATATTTATAAAATAGAAAATAGAAAAATTTAGTAAAATAAATTTATTTCTTGATTCAATCATATTTTAACATTTAATCATCACCCTATGCTCGAAACGAAGTTTTTCTTTATTCCGCTTTAAGAGAATGTCGCTACTTGTAATAAAAAGGAATTTGGAACTGCCTCAATAATTTTTTCTTCTTTTCCTTCACTGTGAACATCAAACAAACAGCGGTTCATAAGAAGAAAGAGAGAAAAGGAAGAAAGAAAAAAAAAACGAGAAAAATTATGAATGCAATGAGCAGAAAAAAACATCTTCAATTACTGCAATATTGAAATTAATGTGCATCAATTAATTACTTTAGAAGCAGTCAGTAGTTAGCTCACATATTCAAATTATTTCACACGTCTTTTTAAAGTGAAATTTTTGCAATAACGATGAATTTTTAAAGACTCATAAACCGCAATGAAATGCTTCATTTGAGCAACAGAAAGTTTCACAGACTTTAATTGTGTCCAATTGTGGTTTTCATTTAATTTTGTCTATTAACCATTCTCTTCCTTTACTGCTGCTGTTTTTTGTGCTGTGGTATCTGACTGCTCGACTCATTAATGAATAATTCTCAACTGTGGACTTTTGTCATGTGATGTGGTTTCTAAAAAAAGAGTCCAAGCACAAAAAATGAATTTAAATTTTTTTGTTTTGTCTCAGGGTTTGAATTTACCGTAAGACTCCTTTTTATTAATACAAACAGAGTGAGAATGAAAGTTATCTATTAACCAAGTGACAACAAGATAAAACAACAACAAATAATAATAACGGGCAAGCGGGAGAGAGAGAAAGGAAAGAGTAAACAGGTGATAAACAGGTTTTTATTTATAACTTACACTTACTTTGCCTTGCCATCAACTAATAAAAAGATTATCAGCTTAAATATTATCAGTCATATGGAAGATAGCAAGGCACCGAGTGAAAGATTAATTGGTGGCGAGTGGATGGTTGAATTTAAATGAGAATAGATTACATGCTTGTCGATATTTATGTTATATGCTCTCTGCTCACTTTTATGTGTTTATGATTAATATTTTATGGATAAAATTAATTGTCGCGTCTGCAAAATAAACAAATTCCAAGAAAGGCCACCTGTGAGTAACTAAATGCCAAACAAAATGTCCTTGAAAATGTTGAAGCATTCTAAAGGTGAAGTAAGGGACAATTAAATTAAAATTTTTGACGAGAAAAACATTTAAATTTAGATTTTCGCTCTCTTATCATTTTATTTATTTTTATCAAGTTAAGGACATCAATAATTTTGCTTTATTCTAGCTATTAATGAAGATTTTTTTGCAAACTCAATTTATTTTATTTCTTTTTGTTTACATTCCTTTTTATTGTTTGCTTTTAAGATTTTTTAATATAATTCAATTGGAGAAATATTAATTTTAAAAACAATTAAGTCAAAAGCTACAATATTTATTAGTTTAAAATTTAAAAATCTAAAAAGTTCTAACTCTTTTCTATCTTCAGTCATTAATCAAAGTCTTTTTACCTTGCTTCTTTTTCAGAGTATCATGTTTTTCAGAACAGGTAGCTCAAGAAATGCACAAAACTACATGGAATATTCGCTAAATTAAAGAGCCAGACGACAATGAGATGAAAAGAATCGAGAGACATGAACCGAAAATAAAAATTGCTACAGCAGTGATTCGAATGAGCAGGAGAAACAAAAAGTAATTTCAGTCAGTGGGGAGAGAAAGAGTTGACTTCACACCATTTACATTGTGTGTAGATGGATACAACTCTCAAAATATATTTAATTTCGCTTAATGTGAACATTCACAGCTATCAATTGTCTTGGCCTGAGTGTGCATGTTATTTTTTTTTCGGGGGCCTTTTAAAAAACATTTTAAAATTAAGCCTCACTTTTGTGTTATTTTTTTCTGATTTCTTAAGAGAAGCAAAAAAGAAAGAGAAACATTCAATTGAAACTTCACATGTTGTATGTTATTTTTCGCTATGCCGAGCCGAAAACATACTTGAAATGCCAAAATAATTCAAGCAACACCTCAGAATTCCCACATAATAAAATTTATACTTTTTTCCATCTCTGTTTGTTTTGGATCTCTCTTTTGTTTTCGCTTTGTGCTACTGTTGTTGATGGAAGAAGAAAAAATTAAAATTTACCACTTATCGAAATAAAAAAATCGCAACCAAAAATTGCACAAACGTGATGAAACAATTTTCTTAAAAAAAGTGTGAAATTCAAGATTTATTCATTATTGACAAAAAAAAAGTTTAATGTAATTATTAATTCTTGTTGTCTTTAACAATCAACGTGTTTGACCATCACAATATCGTATTTACATTCAAAGATTTCAACTTGGAGACATCAAAATTATATCGTTTCCAAGAAAACTTTAAATAAGAATATTTTCGTTTTTATTACTCCTCAGACACTTTTTCGTAAGTAGCTGTCGCTTTACATACGATCAATTTTATTTTTTTTTGAAAAATATTTTTAAATGATTTTTTATAACGAATTTTTCGACAATAATTTAAATAAAGTCGTTAAATTTAAATCAGTAGCTAAATAAAATTAAAGCTTAATATAAGAAAGAGAGATGAAGAATTACTTGATATGCAAGAAAGGCGATAAAAACAACTTCAACTGAAACATGTTTCTCAAGCGTTTAACCAGATCAAAGATTTGTTGAGGTGAAATATCCGTAGTTTGTTCTGGCGAGTAAAGTCTTGAATTTTAATTTGATAATGATCTTTTATTTCTCTTCTCCGTGTGTCGTTTTAATGCTTCATATGTGCTCAACATACACAAGATTCGGGCACGATTAAAAGAAGAATCTACTCACATCAGTGGTGGTGACTCGTTTTTACATTTTCGATAACATATGTTCTGCTTATTGCCATTAAAACGAAGATAGAAAAAGAAGAAAATTGAAAATTAATAACATGATTCCCAATAATAATAATGATATGCATGTCATAGTCGATGAGCCGAATATGAATGAATAAAAAAAGGTTCGAATAGTAGTGGAACCAGGAATAAAGTATAATTTGTTTTTTCTTTGTTTTTATTGAACATGAAATGCATTTAGTGATTGCATAGCATGCTTGGATTTTTTTATTTGGGAGTGAGAAATATTTTTGTTTTGCATCTTTAAGTCACTTGAAATACATTGTTGTCGACATGTGTATGACAAAGTTTCAATGTCAATATTTTATGCAAAACAGAATAAGAAAATTAATCATATACGTTTAAATAAAGTATCTAGTGCGAATGAATGAAGTAAATACAAAATTGTTGGACATGCATCAATGAAGACCCTGAAAAGAATGAACAGGAGGAAATTACAGAGTATCGGTTGAAGAGAAGAATAATATTTATATTTGTCACTTAATCGAGAAGCGTGAAATAGCATTTTATGACATGCGAGGTGTGTTCGGGCTTTTGACATAGAAAGAAAGAGAGAAAAATTATTGAAATTTCCTGCCATTGTTCCTGTTTGGAAGCTCTTCCAATTTACATTTCAATTTCCACCAATATTTCATTGTCTGCGGATTCAGTTGAAAAACGATCGATGCGAGAAGAAGAAAAGAAGAGCAAGCAAAAAAAATCAATTGAATATTGCATTTTATAGTTCACTGAGAGTGATGATCATCACGTGAATCTGTGTGGTGGCGCCTGACTGTTTTGTTCATCATCGTGCACACACATAAACGAATTAAGTGATTTTTTGCCTTACGGCTTGTGTGTATATATGATTGGTCTCTCTTTCTCCTCCTCATGAAAATTATACACCAATTTTTTTCTTCTTCATCATGCTCATAAGAAAAACACACAAAAGTGCAACAACAAGGAAGGCTAATTTAAATGATTCATTATTATTTTTTGTTATTTTTCTTACTAGCAAACAAAGGCTCGTAAAATTTTGATAATGCTTAATGATAAACACTTAGAAATTTAAATTGAAGCCTTCTTAATTAATTCAAAGGATATAAAACTTTGACGAGAAACAAAGAAGTTTAGATTTTCTTAACGATTTCAGTATTTTGGCTCTTATTATGTATTCAGAACAATTTTGTTGACGTCTTATTAGCAACTCTAGCAGTATAAGATCAGGGAAATTTGTTTTATTGCTATTTTTGAAATTTTTTTCATAAACATTGACAAAACCAACCAAAATATTAAAGAAATAATGAAATTTTTAAATCTTGAAAAAAATCTATCAAAAAACATAGTTTTAAGTTTTTTCTTAATTCAAAGCTTAAGGTAGTTTTTAAAATTCGTAAAATTTTCGTTCTTTATATCTGAGATAATTCCAAGGTAGGGACAGTTCTGGATAATTCTTTTACAAGAAATTAATTTTTTTCTAATTTGTATTAATATTTTATTATAAACATAATTTTACGACCTTCTCATTTCTTTTTTTGCTCTGAATTTAAATGGAATATGATAAACGCAAAACAGCGAAACAACAGAAAGAGAGAGAAGAGAGAATATTTCTGTGGCAACCAACAAAGCAGAGATGTATTTGGGATCATATCACGAAGTCGAAACTATGTGGATAACGACAAAAAAAAAGAAAATTGATTCGAGCATCATAAATCAACAGGTTGTTTTTAAAGGTAGAAAAATAAACGTTAAACGACGTGCGAGTATGAAGAAGAAATTTTTGTGTGTTTTTTTATTTTCCCTTTTCATAATATTTTGTGTTGTGTTCATTTTTTGCTCAATGAGTCTGACGCCAGGCACTGCAAAAGAGCGCTAACAAGACGTTGATAATACGTTCAAGAAATTAAAGTAAACTCATGAAGAAGACATCATAATTATAAGGTGAAACGTGTTGTGTTTTGTTTTCTTTCTCTCTCTCTTAGTGATTTTGATACTGCTCGCTGATGATTATTTTTCATACCTCTCTCTCTCTTCTTCATCATCATAATCATCATCTTTGGGCTTTTTCTCTCTCTCTCCTGTAAATTATTTAAGGCCATTCATTCTAAACAAGAAATCATAAAATCAAATATTGAAGTAGCAACAGCAGCTGAATTTTTTTTTCTTCTCTCTTCCTACCTTCCTAATTATGTAATTACCTATACATATTCGCAAGTAAACAAGAATGAAGATAAATATATATGTATGCAAAGAAGTTGATGATTGATGTTTGATGTTATACGTTGGAAAAATTGATAATTGAATAAGTGTGAAAAAAGAATGATATTAGCAAGGGGTTAGAACTCTTGATAAGCAAAACAGAGTAGGCATTAAAATTTTTTTAATGAAAATTACCAGGCGTGGACACACAAAAAAAATCAAGAAAAATCAAATAAAAATCAAAAAAGATCAACAAAGATCAAAAAAGATCAACATGTGTCCACGTCTGGGAAAATTATCAAAAGTTTTTGCAATTTTTGATATTTTTATTGAAAGAGTTCGCACCTCATTAGGCATTATAATTTGAACTAAGCTTTTTTCAAAAGAGAAAATTCTGGAATCAGAAATAAACAAAGTGGCATTATGTGAAATCACTGAAAAACTTTATGTTTAATTTGTAAATTCCAAACCTACTACACTAAACAAAAATGTGAACAAGTTTTATTTTTATCTTGGCTTTAAGTTGTAAACTAAACGATTGTTCATTTTTAAGAAATTAATTATATTCTAAGCAGGTATTTGAATTGTCATAATATACGGTAGAA
>JACWBX010002069.1:17697-36881 GCA_014622435.1 Polypedilum pembai | reverse complement strand
AAGTGGATCAGTCTGGATCGGATTTTCACGTCACAACAGAGGATGGAGATGTCTTCTCAAATACACCTTAAGTGTACACGCGAGTCTCTCTCGCTTTTTTTTGGTTTAATTTATTTTATTTTATCTTAAATTTTTTCATCAAGATTCAAGTTTTTTTAAAATTTTCTTGATTAATTTCAATTACTTAATTGTCATAATTCATTTTGTTAATAACAATTAGATTCATATATGTAACTGATTTAAAACCGTTTAGGTTAACATCACAAATATTCAAGCAGCATTATAGTTATGCATTTATATATCAGTTAATTCAATAAATATATTCTTCTTCTTCTTCTTCATTATCTTTAAGCAAAGATTCTTTGTATATTTTAACTATAAAATAATTAAATCTATGCAAATTTCTTTTTCATCAAACAATTTTCTTTCCCTCATTAAATTTTTTTTCAAAAAATCTTTCTCACTTGAAATTCATGTTAAAGCACCATTATTTTGACTATAATGAAAAATAATTGCTTCTTCTTTTGCTACACAAGAGAGTTAAGAAATTTTTCACGCTCTTTAAAAATATTGAAAATTTTCTTATTTCATTATGGGAAGCTATTACCATTTATATTTATATTTTTTTGTAGCAAAATTTGTTGAATTAATTTTTGTATTTTGAGATTTAATTTCGATAACTTTTTGAAAAAATTTTTAATTAAAATTTTGAAAGTTTTCTAAAAATTTTCTGATGTTATCAAATGCAGAGAAACGGAGACTGAGGTCAATGATTGTGCTTTTTTTTTGCTTTTTTCTTTGCTTCTTTTTGTTTTCTTTTGCTTCTTTGTTTACTTTTTTTCGCTTTCTTCACAAAAATTTGTCTTTTTAGCTATTTTTCACAGTAATTTTCCCTCTGCTAAATTGATTAAAAGTTTTTCTTCTTCAATCTCAAATGATTGGAAAATTTTCAATATTTTTATTCAACAAGATCCAAAAATTTCATTTAAACATTAATTTTTATCTCATCTTTTCCTCTTCCTTAACAGCAGCTCCAAAAAAAAGAAAGATAAAACGATATCAAAAAATGTAAAATATTGCATGGAAGTTTTTATTGCTTCGCTTCATATACGATAGCATGAGAAAGTGAAGAAGGAGAGAGGAGGAAAAGAGATACAAGCCATCAGTGCACTAAAATTTAATGTGACGCAACATCTGTATTTTATTTCAACATCATGATGGCAAATGAAGAGAAATTTTTGTTGTTGCTGAATTTTCTCTTGACATAGATTTTTTTAAATTTTTTAAATACCTTGAAAATATTTCACTTTGCATGGATTTAGTTTAACCACAAAAATTGACCAAATATGCGTAGATAGAAAAAGAAAAGATGAAAATTCTTTTATATACCATTTAAGTAGAATAAATTATCTCATAAAGGTTATAAAAAAGTGAACATGTTGTCACTAATTTTATGAAAATTTAATTAATTCCCCTGAAATTCTGCAGAAAATTTCCTTTAAAATATTCTCATTTTTCTACGGAAATTTCTGCAGAATTCTGTCTTCTGAGTGATACACACACTCTTTATAGTCCACTTAGTCACATTAAATAAACTCTTAAAGGTTTAAAAAGTGCACTTTAAGAAATAATTAGCAATAAGATTGTTGATTTCTAAGGGAAATTAACAATATCAATACTTAATTTTAAACTAAAAATTATTCAAGTGAGAAATATTTTATTGAGCCGGAGTCCGAATATTAGGAAAAAGTAGAAAATTCCGGAAAATATTAGTTTTTTTTATGAAAATTTTTCCAAATAGTCCGGCCGGATTAATTTTAGTCCGGATCGGGGGAAATATTAGAAAATTCCGGACTAAATTTTTCACTGGGCAATTTTATCTAAATTTAATAGTTTTTACCATTTTTTAAATCCAGGCCTAAGCACTCATTACTTCCAGTCTGCTTTTAGCCCTTTTTTTTGAAAACCTGAAGTTAACTAAAAAATTATATGCTAAGTCGACTTACGTACAAATTTTTAATCGACTTCGGGCTCTGCTATTTTGGAGTGCATAGACCTGGTTTTAAATTTTGATTCAACGGATTTTTTAAATTGAATTTTAAAAGCAATGAAATTTTTCAAAAAGTTCGTTAAACAGACAAACTTTAGTCTGTTATTCATACATAAATTTGCTAAGACGGCAATCTTAGCCAGAGTTGATAAAAAAAGGTCTGGAAGACATCAGGTAGCTTAGTAGATCTTTCAAAGCTCATGTCTTTTAAAAGACAACTGCTGCTCAATTGTCTGCATTCCTGCATCTAAATAGACTTGTCTTCTGAAAGTCAGCATTTTAGAAATTTTTCTGACTTAAAGAATGAAATGAAAGTTTATCAACTTTTGTCTTAGCGATGGATTTCACATACAGAAGAATCAAATAAAGACCAACAAAGAGCAACGTGTGTCTACGTCTGGATTTTGCCAAAGTCGGCCGTTACGGATTTAAACTTGACTGTTTAGATTTAAGAATTTATAAAAATTTATAACTTCTCAAAAACCCATCTCTTTCCCTCAAATTTACCTTCATTTTTTTTAAGATGCGGCAAAGAAAAAAACAATGAACAAGAAGATAATAAAGTCATCTTCTTTTTTCTCAAAGGGACACGACATCGACAGCATTTCCTTTTTTCTGCAAAAGAAGTTAATTAAAAAACAAAACGAGACAATGAAAAAGAAAAATTTTCATCTCGACCGGTGCAAAAAAAAACCTCATTATTTGTTCTTCAAGAGCAATAATAAAATGAATATTCCGAGTTGAAATTTTATTGCACGCGCATTTCTGGCAAATGAACAAAAAAAAATTATTTTTTCCTTTCATTAAAAATTCATGACATTTCACTGTGAGTGAAGTAGGATGAAACTTTGTCGTTTTCATGATTATCACAAATTTGAATTAAAGAGAACAACAAAGAAATTTTCCTCTCTCCTTCTTGTGTGTCTTTGTTTGTTGTTACTAAGTCAATTTGTTTTTTCATTCTTGCTGTTGTTTTATTAAATGCTTGCTTGCTTGCACTGCATTTTGGCTTGATGTATGTCTTGTTGTTGTAGTTTTTAAACAACTCTTTAGTTAAAAGAAAAAGTTTTAAGTAGAAGATGAAGAAGTTTTTGCTTAGGATTTTCAAAAAGATTTAAATATTTAGCTGTCGAAAACCTGAGAAAATTTATTTTACTACTTATTAGAAAAGTTTTTAATGATGATGGAATGAAAATTTTAATTAATTACAAAAATCTTTTTGGATTTTATGTAACACAAAATTAGACTGTTTTAAAACTTCTTTTTGGAATTTTTTTCACAATTTTACTGTACATGTTATTTAGAGCATTCTTACTTTGCTCTATTTTTAAAAGATTTTTTGTTTGAATTCTAGTTGAAAATTCTTTGTGGTTTTCATTATTAAGAATTTATAAAATAAACCAAGATCCAAATCGTTTGTAAATTTAGTTGCAACTAACTTAAATTCAACTAAGTTTAGTGAATTGAAAATAAAAGACTAATCAATTAATTTTTAGTTGAAGTTTTTAATCGATAAAATTTAGTTGAATTTTTCTTAGTATGTCTCATGATTTATCATTGTATCAAGCATTGATGATAACTTGAACATATTGATGATTTTTCCTACCCTAATTCCCATATTACTAGCGGTATTTAGTATCTAAACGGTCCTTAAAAAGTTAGCCACTAGCTCAATATATTTTTATTTCATCTCTGGACACATTACAATATGCGCAATTATGAAGTTTCGCTACCTAACTTTCTCGGAAGTTATTTGTTTCTCTAAAACTCTAATTTCAATGCACTTTTTAAGATGAACATTTTTCCGTTCCTTTAAATAATTTTCATTCAGAGTCCGAAAAACAATTTGTCTTAATAATCATTGAGCATTTAAAGTATAAAAACTTTACAAATGTCTCAAGGCGTAGGCTGAGAATCGATTAAGGATTGTTCACAAATTACTTTCCAGAATCAATGCTCTTAATCTCTCAACTATCGAGGCAATCGACTGCTCTAGTTTAGTTTAAAATTTTAATTTATTAATTTTAGTTCAAGTTAGTTGCGTAAATTGTAAATATCAAATAAAAATCGTCTAACGTAACTAACTTCAATTAAATTTAACCGACTAAAAACTTCCAACTAAAAGATTAATTTCGATCAATTTTTTTTTATCTTTTATCGTTTTAGTGTTAATTGAATTTTAGTTAGTTGAAATTTTCTCAAAATTTTATTCGATTGTTATTGTTAAAAATTAAAAATTAAAAATTTAAATTAATCTAAAAGTATTTTGAAAGTCATCTAAAAGAATGAAACAATTACTAAATAAACGTGACATTTCCAACAGAGTTCTCGTCTGAGCACAGACACAATTTTCACACAAAAGTTCATTCACAATATTTAAAATCAATTAAGTTTATTATATTTTTCACTTAAAGCAAGTAAATCCTTTACTGCAAATGCAATTGCATTAATAAATTTTTTATTTTCAAATTACTCCACCCAATAACATGAATTAAAAATTATTTAACACTTATTAAAGTCTAAGACTTTTTTTTACTAACAAACAAATAAAAAGTAAAAAGGCAATGGCAGCATCAGTAGCATAGTTTTAAAGTTCAAACCATTTGTTACGTATGTCAAGCATTTCTTTTTCCTTTTTTTCTCACTCACTGCCATAACAGTGTAAAATTGAAAATTAAAAAGAATGTTCTTACTGCTGCTGCTACTTTCACATCGAAGGAATATAAAAAAAATAATCATAAATTCTTCTTGCCACTACTCCTTTTTCCTCTTTTGCACTAAGAAGAAGAACGTGAATTTAGGGGATGGAAGGGAATTTAAGCTTACGAAAGAAGGAGTAGAAGAAAGAAAAGTGCTCATAAATTAACATTTTCTTTTACAAAGTAAATTATTGTAAATTTCTCTCGTGTTTCTGCAATTTTCTTCTCTTTAATTCTCTTCACTCTTTATTTTTTTGTTTTTTGGCTTAAAGAATTTTCCATCATTATGGCGCCATAACTCTTCATAGTTCAACTTTCTTCCTTTTCTTTTTCTCTCTCCATGACATACTAAAATAAATATATACAAACACTTACAATGCCTAGCACTAGAGGAGAATAGATTAATTATTATTTAATGCTTTTTTACATTTCATTGTGCTATTTGACTAAAAACTTATCTTCTTTAGTTTAAACAATAAAAATTTTCTTTTATTTTACTATTTTTGAGCATTTTAAAATTTAACGGTCAAAATAAATTTAAATTGAAAATTTGTCTTTTTTCTAAAAGTTAATAGTTCAGCAAAAAAACCAGAAAATGCAGAAATGTTTTAAAAAATTTTGTAGAATTTTTTTATTCACTGTCATTTTGAAATTTTAGAATATTTAAAATAATTTAAAAACGTTTGAAAAAAATTTAAATTTTAAATATTGTCAAAGAAAATGATAAGTTTGAAACAACTATTGAAAATTTAAATTTTAAAAAACTCGTTAAATATTTAAAATGTGGTAAGTATTTTGATTCAACGTGCTATAATGAGGTCTAAAGTGGAAGTTCTTATCTCTTGATATTTAAAAACCGTTAAAAATTCAAATTTCAACAAAAGGTTAAAATGAAGGTGTTGGAAACTGGTGCAAAAGGCGAATAGGACAAAATCAGGCAAAGCAAGACGAAATCTTTGTCTCAATTTCCGACCCCATGATTAAAAATTTGAATTTTATAGAACCATTAGAATAAATTTTTAAAATTATCTTTTTCTTGAAATTGAAAAATTTGAAATAATTTAAAACCGCTCAAAAATAATTTAAAAGTCAAAAATTGTCACAGAGAAAATAAAATTTAATTCACCTTTGATAATTCAAATTTGAATAAAAATTTGAACACGAATAAAAATTTAAATTTCAAAAAACCGTTAAAAATTTGAATTTAAAAAACTGTTAAAAATACATTTTAAAAATGCGCTCTTTGAAACTTTTCTATACTTCTCTCTATATAAAAAAAAATTAGTGAAAGATAAGAATGAGAAGAGAAAATTACCGATTAAAACGCGAAAATGAAATACAAAACAATTTTCATTTAAATGTTAAATGCTGCTAGGGATGAATTTATATTTGGATGGAGACAGAACGTCTAGTAGCATCTGCCAATGGTATTAAGAAAAATTATAAGAGGTCATTTGGGTTGGTTTTACAGCAGTAAAGAAATGGAAATAATAATTTTAATTCCAACTCGGCTTTGGCTCACTCTTTTTTTTCCTTCAACTTGGCTTTATGTATGGCAATTAGAACACAAAAAAAAATTTTCCTTCATGCACTTCTTGATGTGGTCTCTGTGTCTCTCTTTTTTTTGGTGAAAATTTATCGCACAATCCCTTAAATTTATGTCTTCTGGCACTTCATGCTTTTAACTGAACTAAAAAATTTATTCTTTGAGTTTTTAAATTTAATTAATGTAAATTGTAAGTAATTTCATTGCGGTTTGTTAGTAAACATGCATAAATATAAATTTCATTGATCTTTCTTTGTTTTTACTTTTTTTTACTCCCTTTTCAATCAAGATTTATTTTTTTTTCTTCAATAGAAAAAGGGAGAAAAAGATTGGAAAATCCAATTAGAGTTTAGCAGTAATTCATGAATGCTTTAACCTGAGGCAACTATGCAAACGACCTCCAAAAAAAATAAAGAAGAAAGAATTTTTCCCTTTATCATAACATGCACACACAAACTTTTCAATGTGGCGTCATATCCTGATGAAAACTGTTGCCCTGCAGGCTTTCAATTTTAATGTAATTTTTCTCTTAAATCTCACTCACCCTCTTTCTCTTTTTCTATATTTATTTTAAACGTTTGGACGAACGATTTTTTCTATGATAAATCTTTTTTGTTGTATTATGAATGGTAAATTATAAAAAATTCATTTGAACTATAAATAATTAAATAACACTGGGGTTCAATTTAAATTTCTTAGAAAAACTCAAATGAACTACATTCGAATGAAATTTTAATTTTATTTATTCTATTTGTTTTTTAAATAACATTTTTTGGGCATATTTTATAGGAAAGTATAATAACAATAATAATAACGGTAAATTTTATTTTGAATCTAATGAACTTTTGTTTACATTATTTACATTTTTATACGAGTTATGGCTAAAATTGCCAATTCATCGTAACTATGAGAAAAATACTTAATATTTATGTTTTAAGGTGTATATTTTATAGGAAAGTAAATTTCTTTTTAATAATTTATTCGTTTTTCTAACTTAAATTTCATTTATTTTATTCAAAATCAATTATTTATTAATGGATATGTGCCAGAAGGAATGAAAACATCGTTATTAGTGCTTAAATTGAATTATTTACCAAGCTGCTCGCACATTTTATTTGACACTCATCTTTAGACTTTATTTTTAATCAACCATAAAACCAGAGTCTAAAGTCGTTTAAAAATTTGTACGTAAGTCAACTAAATTTAGTCGACTTCGAACTCTGCATAAAACATCAAAGATGAGATTTTTCATTTGAATTTTTCGTATTAACACAGAAGGACGGGCAAAATTTTTAGACGTTATTCATTTTTGAATAGAAATTACAGAAACTTTAGGGCGCTTCAGGGCACGAACTACAAAAATATTTAAATTTTTTAACTGATTTAGATGAAAAAGCATTATGTCTTTGTGGAAAACGTTAATACACGGAGAGAAAAACATTATGAGTGCTAAAACGCCTGAGCCTATAACGCTTAATTGTGAGTCCTAAAACAAGAATATTATAAGACTCATAAAACTTTTTATAAGACTTATGAAAAAATTATAAATATCATGAATACTTTATGAGTCTTATATTATTTTTGTTTTAAGACTCATGATTTAGCGTTTTAAGCTCAGGTGTTTTAGCACTCATAATGTTTTTTTCTCCGTGTATAATTCAAGTTTAGTTCAAATTTAGGAATAACTGAAAATTATAATTTTTTAATTTTGACGATTTTTGATTGATTTAAATTCAAATTAAAGAACCAATAACGGTCTATTCGTCATTTCTGGGTATTAATTTTGAGTTACATCAGCGTTTACTATACAGACACAATGCTAGAACGCGCAATTTTTTGTAAATTATTGTTTTAAAAAAGTAAAGATTAAAAATCCTATCGGTCTCTTCCTAAATATGTGCAGAGTTGTTTTTGCCGAATCGACGAAATTTCTCCGATTTACTTGCAGATTTTTTTCGTTGAAAAATCGGCAAACTTTTTAAAAATTCATAGTTATGCCCAGACTCATCCAAATTTAATCATTGATGGTTTTAAAGCTACTTGTTGATAGAATTTAGAAACAAAAAAAATTTATCAAAATATTATTTCAACAAAAAGTTATAGCGAATCGGCCGATTCGGCGAAATCAACTCTGAATATGATTTTAAGTTTTTAATTGACCAAATTTAGTTGAAATTTTATTAGTTTTATACAATTTCGGACTTTGTTATAAGAATCAAAAAATGAAACAATTGCAAACTTACAAAACTTAAAATTTGCATGCAATGCAATAGAAGTAATTCTTAAATAAACTGAAAGAAAGAAAAATTGATGCAAAAATGCGCTAAAAATTTTCCATCGCTTGAAATAAAAGAGAGAAAAATAGCATTACAGAAAATAGAAAATTCACTCAATTGAAAATCCATTTTAAACATTTTTTCTCTAGCAGGAAACATTTCTGATTAATTTTCATGAGTGAGTGTGTGTGTAGTATGTGGATTTGTTTATATTTGGAAAATTACATTAATAATGAGGGATGATGCGGAGTTAGTGGTGTATTAGGGGAGAGGAAAATAGCAAAGGTAGGAAGAGAATGAAAAATGATAAACAATAATCGGTCAATTATTATGCAATTTTCTTTAAATCTTTCAATTTTATTCCCAAGAGTTGAATTTTTTTTATTTATCTCTTGCAGTAAGATTGATTGATTGAAATTTTCTCATCATAAAAAATAAATTTTTCTAATCACAAGAGAAGACAATTTTCCCCTTATTGTAGTTGACAACAACCACAACAAAATTATTTAGATCATCACGCCAGAGAGAGAAATTTTTCAAAAAAGAACCGCAAAATGTGACATAAAATTTTATTTAAACATTAAAAATATTTTTACAGTATGTTATAGAATGATTAGCAAGTTTTAGTTTTTCGCTAATAACTCTTGATTAAAAGCAGTTAAAAAGACAAATTAAAGATTCAACACATTAGAATTTCAAGAGAAATATGATGGCATTATAAATTTAGCAATATTTTGTCATTTACTGTGACTTTTGATCAATTTTCCAAATGACCTCTATAAATTTTTCCTCAAAAATTGCCATTTTGAATTTTTAATTACTGTAACTTTTGACTCGATTACTAACTAATTGTAACCAAGCCAATAACGAAATAATAGCAAACTCGCTCGACTCTTCAAATCGGTTACAAAAATGTCTTATTTCTGCTTAATCAAGTATAATTCATATAAGATAATCGAGGCAGGGTAGAGTAGAGAAATGGTAGGTTGACTTTTCAACAAATATATGAATTTATTCTAGTAATATTGCCTTTAAAATAATTATTTTACATTTTCATCGTCTGACCTCGTAGACTTGTTACAACAATAAGAAAGAAATTATAACAGTTTTTTAGGTGAATTTCTGTTATAAAATTCAAAATATTACGTTATGTTACATATTTCATGAAATTTTTAATTTTTTATAACAATTGCATTGAAAATATTCGGATCTTTTCATAACAGAAAGCTGAAAATTTGCATAGTAGTTTTGACAAACTATTTTAATATTTATGCAAAGTTTTAGCTTTCTCAAGTAATTAAATCAAAAGTTAAAGTCATTTCAAAATGGCGATTTTTGAGCAAAAAATTTCTAGAAATCTTTTGGAAAATCGATTAAAATTCACAGTAAATCACAAAATATTGCTAAATTTATGATCCCATCATATTTCTCTTAAAATTCTTATGTATTTAGGGTTTTAATTTATCTTTCTAACTGCTTTTAATCAAAAGTTATTAGCGAAAAAACTAAAACTTGCTAATCATTCTATAACATACTGTAAGCGTCATTAACGCTAATAAATTAAGCATGACATTTAATTGCACTTCATCATGTGTCCTCAAAAAATTTTTAATTAAATGCGACTTTTATTCATGTCATATGAGATGAGTTTTTCAGACAGTCAGCAACAGTGCATGATAAGACAATTCAACAATTCATGTCAAAGAAGTGCATGCACAATTTTAACTTTTGTTAGCTTGAAATTGTGCACATTTTTGATGACATTTGTCTCTCATCTGCAATTTTCATTCTCTCTCTCTTATTTTTTCATGTCATTTATACTTTTATGTTTGTTGTTTGTGGACGAATGAAACTTTTTTAGGCATCAGCTTATATGCATGTTGTGGAGGATTTTATATTTATATGATTTTTGCCTCTTTCTGTGGTTGATGTTGAATTAGTAAAAGTTAGAAAATTTTTATGTTGAGGTTGAATTTGGGTATTTTTAAATTATTTATAGTTTGATACTTGCATGCAAGTTGATTTGGACTTGCATGCAAGTTGACTTACTTAAATTTCATTTAGTTTGGTCAAAATTTGACAAATTTATCAATGGTTCATAAATTTAGCTGAATAAAATAAAATTTGAATGAATAAGAGACTTTTTTGAGCAATTCAACTTGAATGCAAGTTGCATGCAAGTTGACTTACTCAAAAATGTCTAAATACATTCAGATTTTATTTATTATGATTAATTCTTAAATTTACTCGAATCTTATAAAATCTCAATAAACTAGAGACATTTTTTTAGTAATTTAACTTGCATGCAACTTGCGAAAATTCAAATTTCTGTTCTAAATTTCCATCATGTAAAAATTCAATAAAAAATGAAACAAAGAAAAAAATTTTTCTCTCATTATCCTTGAAAAATCCCTTCTTTTGACTTTTTTCCACTTCATAGCACTCAATTTATTCCATAAGAACGGAAATGTCGCTTAACCCATTAATGAAATGCAACTCTTGACAAGAACAAAAGAGAATAAAAGAAGGAAAAGAATAAAGCAGGCCGCACAATGATTAATGATTCACCGCATATTGCTATTTCGTGAGGACATTTAAATGAATGAAAGAAAGACTATTTACGGTATTATTTCACGTTTATATGCACTCCAAGCCAGTTAAATGACGACTCGACTTGCTTTCAATTTCTTACAAATTTTTTTTTTTTGCCTTTCCGCTTGCTGCATATTATATAATTTTTCCATTATATTGCGATTATGATGACAATATTGTAGCACACAAAAAAAAAGCTACTTGCACAGTGCATGGTTGTAAAAGGAAGAACTAAATTTTCCATTGAGTAGCTTTTAAGTTGAAATTTGCAGTACACTCGAGATTGAACTAAAAAGTTTGCTTAAAATATTAACAATGTTTTTTTCCTCGTTCTTACTCAGTGAGTGTAGACAGAAAACTTTGAACTTATGTATGATGAAGAGGTTGAAATGTTTTCTTGTCAATCAAAAATTTAACCGATTTTTGAGTTTTAAATTTTGAACTTGATCTTGAACTTAAATTTTATAAAATTAAAACTAAACGTTTCTTTAAAAATTCAAAATTTCTTGTCATTTTTAGAAATGTTCAGTAAAAATGAAGACAGATGGGATGAAAAACTTCTTGAAGAATAAAAATTAATTGATTTTTTTAATATTTTGAACTTGATCTTGATCTTAAAATGTTTGAACTTAGAAGTTAAGAATTTTTCTAAACTAAATGAATTTTTTGTAATTAATAAAACTTTTAGAAGAAATGCTTGCAGATGAAATAACATTACTTGACAATGTAAAATGAAAAAATTTCAAGTTTTAAAATTTGAACTTGAATCAAAAACTATTATTTGAAATTCAAAGAAATTTTCAGTTAAATGATAGAAAAGCTTTCACTGTAATTAGAAATTACAAGTCTTTTTCAATTAATACTTTGATCTTGATCTTGATCTTAAAAGTTTTGAACCTAAAATTAATCTCGAATTTCGAAAATTTCTAGAAATTTAGAGAAATTTTCTTGACAATTGTTTATCAACAGTTTTTTGTTTTTAAAATTTTTAGCTTGATCTTGTTCTTAAAAATAACGAAATTTCGTAAGTTTTCAAAATTTCTTGTAATTTAAAATTTAAAAATTTTGAACTTAATCTAAATGTTGAAATTTATAATCTAAAACTAATGATTATTTTAAGATCTTAATATATTTTGGAATTTAAAGAAATTTTAAAAATGAAGTAGTAAGTAAGGAAAAAATTTATCTAGATTAAATAAATTTTTTCTAAAATTAAAACTTAAATAAAAATTCTTTGGAAATTGACAAAAAAGTAATCCAACCTAAATAAAATTTCTCTAAAAATAAAAAATGATATAGAAAAATTTCCACATCAAATTTTCCAAAAAAAAAAGTATAAAATCGAGATGGAGAGAAAAAAAAGAAAATTTTTATTCGTAGCACGTTTTGCGTTTTCTTCATTTTCGTTCCTAAATAGTATACACATGTACATATCGTTGAGGGGAAAGAAAGAAAAAAAAATTCATTTCTTTCACTACTTCTTCTGCTTTTTCTCTTTTTCTCTCATTCACTGTTTGTATGTGGATAAATTCGCAAGGGGAGCATTAATATATAGCATTTCGTCTGTGCCTCTGTGTGTGTCTGTGTATGTTGAATAACACAACATTGACATGAAAGAAAGAATAGAGAAATGTCAATTGTTGTATATTGTGTGTTGGATGTTAAATGACAACAAAATGTTCACCTCCGCAATGTGTATGTATCTGTCGATTGGAGATTTCTCGTTTGCGTGCAGTAATGAAATTTAATTGAATAAAACTTTTTTCTTGCTAATTAAATTGCTTCTAATTAATTAATTAATTAATTAATTAAAGAATTAGAAAAAAAATTTTCTTTTTGTTTATAATTTAAATTGTAAATTTGATCAGATATCATAATAACAAAATAAGCTGTGTTGCAAAAACTTTAATTTTTTGAATAAAATGTTTTGACAATTTTACTTTAAAAGAAATTTGTAAAAACTAAGTACTAGCTTTATGTATGTATTTTTGGTAAATTTATATGAAAATCAATGGTTCTTAAATTTACCAAAGTATTGCCTGCAATAAATTAATTCTGAATAAATTAGAAATTTTTTAAGTAAATCAACTTAAATGCAACTTGATCAAGTATATGCGCAAGCCTGCGTTCAAGTCCGAACTCTAATTCAAAATTATAAAAGTTTATAATTTACACAATCATTTGTTCCTCATTATGAGTGTAATTTGAAGATTTGCATTTGAGTTGTGGCTAAGTTATGCTAAATTTAGTCTTCACTGATTTTTTTCTTAAATTTAAAAGTAGACGAAAAATAAAGTTGATATTAATCATCAGTTAACTCAACTACAAACATTCAAATTACTCTTATTGTATTCGTAAAAAGCCAGACGTAGACACACGTTGCTTTTTGTCACTCTTTTTACTATTTTTCTGTACTTCGACACTACACGGAGAGAAAAACATTATGAGTGCTAAAACGCCTGCGCCTATAAGACTAAATTATGTGTCCTAAAACAAAAATATTATAAGACTCATAAAAAAATTATGAATATCATAAATACTTTACAATTATTGTAAAAAGTTTTATGAGTCTTATAATATTTTTGTTTTAGAACTTATAATGTTTTTCTCTCCGTGTAATTTATCCAGAATATATTCCTAAAGTCCTGGTCTCAAGCACAACAAAGATCAATTAGTTGATTTTTCTTGCGCTTTCTTTGTGTGTTCACACCTGGGAAAAACCAGAATTATTTAAAACTAATTTTATGAAGTACAAAAACAGCATCTCTGAAATAAGCAAATGTAAATTTTAGACAATTTTCTATTTTAAAATTTAAAAATGTATTTAAGAAAGAAAACGTTACATTTTTAAAATTTCAATAATCAAGGGGGAAAAACTCTATCAAAAAATCTAACAAATTAACAAAAATTTTTGTCAGATTTTTTTTGTTAGTTTCATACAAAATTTTTGAGTTTCAATGGTTACTTTGTTATCGCTATCAAGAGTTCTAACCCCTTGCAAATAATAAAAATTTGTTTCTCAAATATCATCAAAAGAACAAAATTAAAATTTTCATCACCAATTAAAGAGTGTTAAAGTAAATTTCAAAAAGTAATAAAAAGAATTGACAATTAATAAAAGATCAAAAAAACTTTCAACACCCTCTTCATGATCTTTACAAAAAAAAATAAAATCATCATCATCTACTTATTTTCCACTTCCTCACTTGTCATAGAAAATCTGTTATTCATTATATCAGCAACAACAAAAAAATTATTCGCATTTGAGATCTTTTTGGCCCCTTTTTGAATAAATGAAAAGGAGATCAAATAACGATATGTATGCATGAATTGACGTCAATTATAAATGAATGAGCTCTTATCATCAATGTCCCATCTATATCGCTGTACATTTGTTGAGCAACTGCAAAGAAAAAAATTTTTCTCTCTCTCTTTTTCTCTGATTTTCTCTCTGAGAGACAAAGAAAATAAAAAAGAAGAGAGTCAGAGAGAAGAAAATTTTTTCAACCCCAGAGAGAGAAAGAGAGAAAAAGGAATTTTCAATATTTGTGGTGTAATGAAGAAGGCATAAATAAAAAATTGAGGGATGAGGAAAAAATGTGCAATATATAGAAGAGGATTGAAATGGGAATAAGATTATATGGAGAGGAAAATTAATAGATAGAAAGCAAGAGCAGGAGCATAAAAGATATCAATGATTGCCTCCCTCAATTTCTTTTCCTGAATATTTGTTGCATATGTCGCTTGTTCATTCTGTGCTATGTTTGACCTATAATGTTATCATACAAATCATACTCACTCATAGATTCCTTGCTTTGCTCTTTCTATCTCTATCCTCAATTTGAATATTGACACATAAATTAACATATAAAGACATTTCACTTCCCTTCATGAACAATTTTCATTTACACTTTTCTCTTTCTCTCTCTACTCTATTTTGCATATACTGTAGCATTGACTATTTAATAAAATTTTACTCTTCTTGCCGTCTTTCAGAGTTGTTGAATTTAAATGTTATAAACAAAATAAATAAATACCAAGGCCTAAAAATTTTTTGATATCGCGTTCTCTCTTTTACCGCAAATCCTAAAACTAATCTTAATAGCTTTAAAGAATGCGACAGGCTCCAGAAATAAAATTCAAAAAAGACTGCGTGACTTCGTGCCATTGTTTTTAAACTGTAGCTCTTTTGGTAAAAGTTCCTTCCAAAAAAATTTAGTTTTTCGAAAAGCAAAGGTGTCTTGATGCAAAATATCAAAAGAGTTCTCAGATCTTGAGAAATGCTGAATAAAAATTATTCTCGCCTACTAAGATTGAAAGAAATAAAAAGACAAAATTAATGTTGTAAAATTTCTACATTTTTTTACAATGAAAATCTACATTGATTTTAGAATAAATTTTTACAATTTTTTCTTTTGTTTACATCAAAAGATTCTTTTCTTAATAGATACTCAGAAATGGTCAAATAAACACAAAATTGATCAAATCTAATGAAAAATTTTTAGGAAGTATAGTGAAGGTTATACTGAGAATCGAAATCAAGACCTTTGAATCACAAGTCTTAGACATTACCAAGTGAACTGTTGAGAATCACTAAATGTTAAATGAGATCTTGCAGAATAATTACTTAAATAAATACACCTCAAGTATAAATCAATAAATTATACTCCAGAACTTATCTCACAACTAAAAATTTCAGAAATGTTTCAATTAAACCTAAAACGTATTAAAAATTAAATTTTAAAATTTTCGCTTTCGACAAGACTTGAATTTGAAACCTCTGCGTTACAAGTCAGAGACACTAACGATTGAGCTATCAATAGATTGTAAAAATTTCGGCAAAAAAGACTATATGAATGAGTAACAAAAATAAAGTCTGTGAAAATTGATCTCGCACTTGATTTCACAACTATTTTGCAATAATCATGCGTAGAAGACAAAAACTTACTTTGTATTGGGTTTCACAACTATTCTAAGCGAGCAAGTGAAACTCGTACTGTTACTTAAAACACTGATCTGTAAAGCACTTACTGCTACTTTCTGAAAAAAGTTCAATTTTAGAACAATTTTCGAAAATCAAAAAAGTTTTAGTACATTTTTCGAAATTGAAATTTTTAAAACAAAAAATGTTTCTCAACTCTGAAATTTTCTCATATAGCAAATAGCAAAAATGTATGAGTTAAAATGACTAAATTAAAAAACACTTTTGTGCACCTGAAAGTATGAAAGAGTTTTTGAGCAATTTACTAACTTTCCCTTTTTTACAGTCACTCAAATTTTCACTCCTTCATCTTTCATAATGTGAAATTAAATGGCATCGTTGGCAAACAAGCACACATAAATTGAAGGTATTTAAAAATTCATTAGATGAAATATTATGAGGATAAGGCTACGGCATGGTTTTATGATGACTTCTCGCACTCTTGTTTGCATACACAAGTGACATTTGACGAATGAGTGGCATTATGTTGCAACAATGATTGCATTCTACTCTATTTACTCTCATCATTGTTATGAATTAAGTGGCTTAGAAAAGATTTTTTTTATTTTGCTTCCGCTTTTGATGTTTAATGAAGATTGTTGGCTTGTTGAATGAAGAGAAGCGTACGCGGTAGAGAGGATTATTGAATGACTTAAATGATGATGTTGTTATGGTTATCTAATTTGTTTTGATTTTCTGTGAAAGAAAGTAAATGTTCTTTTGAGTGTTTAAATTTAAAGATTTTGAGAAGATAAAAAATTAAATGGATTAGAATTTTCCAGAGCTTGAAGTCGACTAAAAATTATATTACGTACAATTTTTTAGTCTGAAATTTTGAATAGATGAAGCTTTTGAAAATAGCCATAGACCACGTAGATTATTGTCTTTTCTTTCATGTCTCAATACCAGTTTCAGCGATAGTGATAGAATTGACTGCATGATAAAGTTAATGATTGTTACTAACGTCCTTCAAAAAAAGATGATTTTGTATCAAAAAAGTTGCTTGAATACCTTCACTTCGCTGTAATATTACAGGACATCTCAGCTATCACTATCGTTAGAGACTTTACCTTTCATAGTGTATTCCGGGAGCACTTAATTTGATTAGGTCCAGGGAGTCTCAATACAAAAAAGTGTCGGTTATTTTTGCTCAGATTTGAATTTAAAATTCTTGAATTTGAGCGCGTTTTATTCCAAAAATTTAAGATTTTTATTGAGAAAAACACGTTAAAATTTCAATTTTCTTATTTTTAAAAATAATTGCTCAATAAAACTAGATTGTTATAGCTTCTTTAATAATTGTTGAGTGAATACTATTGTACTAAGAAAGTAAAATTAAGTATATCTATTGTTTCCTCAGAAATAACAATCTTTTTAACGGAAAATTAAGGGAAACGAAAATGCGCGAGAATTCAAATTAAGGGAAATAACAGTCAGTTGGGCCCCCCTGGGATTAGGTAAAAAATCCGTTAAGATATTTGAAAAAATAATACAAATTTATAGAAACTTTTGTGAATGCGAGGGGGTAACAGCTTTTATGAAAGAGATTTTTACGAAAAGATTACAAAAAATAAAATTCTTTCGTAAAAGCTGTCAAACCGCTCGTAGTAATAAACTAAATTAAAAATAACAAAACTTGCTTTAAATGTACAAAAAAAGAAACAAAAATTTAATTTGATAGATTTATAATAGAAATATTTCTCTTCTACTAAAAGTAAAAACATCTTCAGATGGCAAAAAACTGTAATGGAAAGACCGAATTCACCATTTTGTTTAATTTGCTGAGCAAAAAATTTTAAATTAATTTAAACGTTAATTTTAGTACAGAAAAATGTGACGATTTCATGACAAAAATGTTGTTGTTAATTACTGAAAATCAAATAAAATATTGTAAAATATTTTTGAAAAACTTCATAATCTTTGGAATTTTTTTATTTGATAAATTTTCATATTGTTCATTAATTCAATGAAAAATTTTTTATTAATTTTATACAAACTCACAAGACATCAAAAGTCATTAATTTTGAACTTAATAAATTTTCTCTAGTGATTTTAATTATTTGTGTTTGCACACAGAATGTTTTCCTTCTGCCACACACACACACACATGACCGAGAAAACTATAAATTTTCATACAACAAGCTAATTAATAATGAACAATTTTCCTACTCATTTTCTCTCTCTTCAATTTATCAAATGCGTAATTTTGCAGCAATAAAAGATAAATTTTTACTTAGAAAGCACTCAAGTTAATGAACTGTTTCAATTGCATCAAAGTATTCACATTATTCATAAAAATTAATCTCATTCACTCCCTACACACGCTTTCATTATTATTTTTCCCATTTAAGTGACAACACAAAAGAGAAAAATGGTGGAAATCGATTGATAGCACACAAAGAACCTGCAAAGATGAAAAAATTAAATGGAAAATAAAATCAGCTGTAAATATCTCACAAACTGTGTTGAGCATGAATAAAGATAAATAAAATAAATGTATGTCGCAGGAGAGAGAGGAGCTAAAGAAAAATATTTGCTATTCACAGTGCAGTGAGTGAGAGAAAGGAAAATGCTTCGAATTGTAATGTATTAAAAAAAATTGTCTTCTCATTCTCATCTTCGATAATATTTTGCCATTAAAATGTTCACTTTCATTTATTCATCCCTTTCAATAAACAAACAAATAAATTTATTGCTGTTGTTGATGTTTTTTAAAAAGTTTATTGATTCAAATGATGATTGAGTTTTTTTTTTTTAACTTTTTCTCCTCTTCTTATTCCCTTAAGAAACATGATGATTGTGATTTATTTATTTCTATGCCTGAAGTTTTATTCAGTGTTGTTACACAGGCAGCCTGTGATTGCCTGTGATAATATTTACGAAAAATTCCGCTATGGAAATTGTAGATGGCGCCTAAATCATTTTGAAGCGCCATCTACAATTTCCATAGCGGAGTTTTTTGTAAATATTATCACAGGCAATCACAGGCCGCCTGTGTAACAACACTGGTTTTATTGAGAAATTGACGAAAAATTAATTT
>JACWBX010002069.1:0-13043 GCA_014622435.1 Polypedilum pembai | reverse complement strand
CAGAAATTTTATTTTAGTCGATTTTACTTAAACTAAAGCATTTCAATTTACGAATCAAATACAGAATGATTGGTTATTAGTCAATCAAGCTTAAAAATTATTATGTAATGATTAAGAAATCCAATTTGTAAAATGAAAAAGTGAGCAAAATTCCTTATTTTTATGTTCTTGCCCAAATTTATCTTAAATCTTTTTAAAAATAATCATATTCATTAAAAATTTTAGTTACGCGGTCCATCTTTGAAAAATTCCCACTTTTCATAACATCAATTAATGAATCAAGTGGAAAATTATCAAAAGTTTCTTCTATTTGAACAATCTTATAGAGGCGATAAAGACGTTTTAATTCATATTCTAATTTATCTTTTATTTTACCTTGAAAATTTAATGTTTTCAAATAATCAGCAAAACAATTTTTAGTTTCATTTTGTGGCTTCCATCTAATGGTGTAGTGCATGTTTATCATATATAAATAAATTCTACAAATATTTTGCATTTCAGTTTCATTTAAAAATTTCCCATAAAAATTTTTGACTTCTTCAAATTTTTCAACTGTTCCATAACTGACTGCCATACCAAATAGACTATAAGATTGCATAGTTGAGAGTGATTTTAAAATTTTTTGAATTTCTTCTTGTGAACGATTTTTAATCATTTTACAAAATATTTCAAAATTATCATCAGCCATCATTGAAGCTTCATCAACTTGCAAAGTATTGTCGCTGTCTAAAAGAAAATTCATAAATCGTGAATCAGTTGTTCCTTCAAGCTCTTTAAAAAGAAGTTTTGTAACTTCAAAATTTTGCGCATAAATTAAAGTTCCTTCACCATTTTTTGGTCCACTCAAAATTAATTCTTGAATTTTTTCAACTGTTAATTTTTCTTTAAAAATTTTCCACATTTGAACGCCATCAAAGTAAAGAATTTCATGAAAGTTTGTAACTAAAAGTTCATGAATTTCTTCAGAAGTCAAATTTGAATGAATAAAATCATAAAATGATGAAATGTTTTCAAAATTGTAGAAATTTTTGATATCAAAATCAATTTTTGTGAAATTTAGAAACTTTTCTAAATCTTTTTTATCAATATTCTTTTTTAAAATGTTTATAAATGCACCAAGAATGAAATTTCCACGTTGATTTTGACCTAAAAAGAATTTTTCTCTCTTTTTTGAATCATTTGGAAAATTTTTGATCAAAATTTTTTCAACATCATAGAAAATTTTTAAAAAATTATTTGGATAAAGTGTTGCGAGCCTTGACAAAAATGTTGTATTTTTATCATATTCTAAAGCAATTTCAATTGCAACAGTTGATGGAAAAAATTGAAAAATTAAATTTAAAAACTGTAAAGGATCCGAAAATCGAAGTAATAAAAGTTTATTAAATTCTTCACCAGCAATTTTTATCAATTTTTCATTCTTTATATTTATCTCATTGATTTCTAAATATGACTCTAAAAATCGTAAAATATCATAATTACGAATATGATATATGAAAAATTCAACTCGATTTTCAATTTCTATTTCATTTACTGATTTTCTCATTTTATAAATTTTGTCAATTATATATTGAGCAATAAAAAATTCCATAAAAGTTCTATGAGTAAAATCAATTTTCTTTTCATAACTAAAAATTAAAATTCCTTCTCGTGATAATTCATCAATTATTGAATCAGAATTCTCGAAATCTTCAATTATTGACAGATTATTGAAAGTTTTACGTTGTACCTTAAAAGAGTTTGATTCAGCTAGAATTGCAAAATATTGATTAATTTCTCTAAAACTATAACTTTTCTTTTTCAGCTTTAACAAATCATTCTTAACAACATCTTTTTTATCTTCTGAAATGTTGAGTTTTATATCAATGAAACTTTCATAAATTGTATAAAGATTTGTTGTATTTAATGAATTGTGAGTATCAAGTGAAACTTCTGCAATCATTTTTAATAATAATGGACTTTTGACAAAATCAAATTCATCATCTTTTTCACTTGCAACTTTTTGAATCAAATTTTTTGCTTTTTTTAAAGCTTCAGTTTGATTGATATTTTTTGATTTGTAAAATTTTACTAAAAATTCATCATTTTCTTCTTTTAAATATGGAAATAATGAAAATTTTTGACATCTTATGACATCTGTTATATTTTGTGCATATTGAGGTCGAGTTGAAACAAATTGAATGTTTTGAGATTCTTTTTTGATTTTTGACATTAAATTAAGTATAAGTTCAGTATAAGTTCGTGAAATTTCATCAAAACCATCCCATAAGAAAATTATTTGTCCCGCATTATAAAGAATCTCAAAAATTCTTGAATTTATTTCATTTAAGTCAAAAATCTTTGCTAATAGCTCAATGACTTCAAAATTAGTTTGATTGAATTGATTATAGACCGGAATGTGAGCTTTAAGATCAACATATTTGACAAATTTCAAAATATTTTCTTCTTTTATTTCTATAGATAATCTTATAAAAATTGTTGTTTTGCCATTACCAGCATGATCAGAAAGTAAAATAAATTTTTGATCAAAAGATTTTTTAATCAATTCTTTTGACGTTATTGAAATTTTTCTCAATGTTTTGCTATAAAAGCTGTAATTATTTTTTACTAAGTGATAATAATTTGACCTTTGTAGTGATAAATCATAAAAAGTTCTTTCTATAAAAATATCTGAAGTGGAATTTTTTGTAAATTTTTCATCAAATTTAATTGAACTTTTATTTTTAAGTAAATCCAAAATTTCTTTTGAATTTAAAGAACTTAGAAAATTTTCAGTTTGATTTCGTAGCAAGCTTTTGATTTCAATTGATTCATTTTGAAAATTAATTGACGAATTTTGAACTTTTAATTTTAAATTTTCCGTTAAATTTCCATAAATTAAATTAATTTTTGTCTCTAAAAGACTGTTATTTAAACTACTTATATCAAGAATTTCTCCTTCAATTAATTTGGTAATTTGTTCTGAATTTAAAACATCACAAATTTCATTTGTAAAATTTTCACTATAAAGATCAGAAAATTTCAACAAAATTCCTTCAAATGTTACATTTGCTTGTACAACTTGGCCTCTAAGATCATCATTTAATTCAGTGCAAACATAAGTTGGCTTATAAAAATGTAAACCAACAAAAATTGCAATTGAACTTAATGTGAAGAAAACAGCAATTAGAGCAATAATCAGTATCGAAATTTTCTTATCTTTAGCTTTTAACTCATTTTCAGCTTTCTTTTCTAACATTTTAAATTCAATTTCAAATTTTGACATCAATTTTGTCTCATAAAAATCAAAAAGTGATTGAAAATCAATTTTTAAATTTTCAATCATTTCTGAATCATTAAAATAATGAGCATAAAAATGAGGAATTCTTACAATTAACTCTGCATGATGTTCTTCAGGAGGATAATCATAAACATCTTTTACTATTTTATCTGCTTTGTCTTTAGTTTTGCATTGTTCAGAAATAGCTTCAAATTCAATTTCAGTTTCTTTATCATTTTTTTCATAAGGTTTTGTGTCATTTTTAAAAACAATATAATTAATATAATGACAAAGTTCATGAGCAATTGTAGCAAATGCTTCATGTTCTTTATGTGGATTTTTTAATTGTTTTGCACCAACTAATATTCGACCACTGAGGTATGTTGTGCCAAATGTTGTTCTGTCTTTGCTTGGATCAAGATATAAAACAGAATTATGTTTGAAGTCAAAAGTTATTTTTAAATCTTTTAAATGTGCAGCAATTTGAAATAAAATTCGAATTGAAGGAAATTTATTAAGAGCTCTAAAAGCTCGCATGACATGATTGAGATTTTCTTGTAAATTAATTTCATCATGACCGACAAATATTTTAAACATGAGAACATTTAAATGTTTTTCTTCTGGTAAATTTTTCTTATATTTAAAATTTATATCTCGAACTATTTTTAACTCATCTTCATTATAATCTCCTGTAAAATCTTCAATATCTTCAAAAGGTGAAAAAAACATATTTTTACTCACAAGAATTTCATAAACTTCAAACTTTTTTAGTTGATATGCTTTAGCTACCGCTGTGAAATTGCCAGAGCTAAAAAAGTAACGCAATGATGTATTTTGAGACAACATTTCACTGATTTCTTCTAAATTATTCTTTTCAATATGTTCATGAAATGTATCACACATCTTAGCGAATTCTTTAATATCGTCAGGACAATTTTCAGCTTTAAAACCGTATGGAAAATAAGAATTTTCCTTCAATAAAATCAAAACTGTCTCAAAATTTTGATTTTCATATGCAAAATCAATTGGAAGTTTTCTGTCTTTTACAGAATTCACATTGAAGTTGATATCAAGAAGAATTTGAACAATTTTTGATTTTCCATTTTCGGCAGCGTAAAATAAAAGATCTAAATCATGAATATCACCAAGTGATGTCAAAGGAATGTTAAATTTGTTGACTTTGCTAATTTCTGTTGATAAAATTCCTGAAAAACAGAATTTTAGTGTTAAATTTAAAAAAGAGTCTTTGAAAACAGTGTTTTTAAAAAACAGCTGTTAACAACTGTTATTACTGTTATTTTGTATTTACGTCTACATCTCAACACCTAAGTTAACTTATTATAATGCAAACTGTCCAATTATTCTTTTTTTAATCAAAACGTATTTTATTTTGTAAACAAAAACAAGAAAACTGTAAAAAGTGAAATATAAGAAAATAATTTTCCTGAAGTTCTCTAGATGGCGCTTTTATCTAAATTCAAATTTGAAATGACCGTTAAATTATACTTAAAGCAGATGCAATTAAAAATAAATGAGAAGGACAATTTGTCAATTGTATGATGTCAGTAATACTTTAGATTGCATAACAGAATTCAAAAAAATTTTCTAAAAATTTTCTATGATAAAATTTGTTTAAAAAAAGTTCGCTAAAAACAGTAAAAACAGCTATTTTACTGTTACTGTTTAACAGTTTCCAGAAACCTTAATTTAAATAGAATTAAACTAAGACAAAGATTCTTACCTGAATGATCTTCATTTAAACAATTTGTAAGAAAATCAATTAAGAAATTGCACAAATCGTTTAATTTACTTTTTTTGATGTTATCCAAAATGTAAAGAATAAAAATTTCATCTTGAATTTTCCAAATGATACAAAATTTGCCATCTGCACTTGATTGAAAAGTGATGATTTGATGATCGTCCAAAAATTCTTTCAAACTATCCAAATTATATTTATAAATTGTTTTAATGTTTTCATTAATCAAAAGCATGAAATTTCCATTATTTTGCTTAGTTTTGATATTTTCTAAAGCATCATTGATTGTTGTGACGTTCACTGCGGTCGACATTGTTGATAATTTAAATGAATTTTCTTCTTTTTCTATTGCTATTTTAATACTTTTTTCATCGTTGTCTAGAATATGGAGATAAGAAATAATTTCATCATTTCATCATTTTTTAATAAATGACGCTTACAAGAGCTACGAACTTTTTTCTAAAAAAGATATAGAAATTATACAACCACGGATCGGGGTACTTAAGCACATTTTTATGCCACAGATCAGTGTTTGTTAACAGTTTACAGAATTAACAGATTCGTTTCTAATCAGAAGCTTCATTTAAAACAAATATAGAGATCTGTTGAGTCTTCTGAAGCAATTCAAGTTTTCAAATTCATATTAAGGAAGTCTTTCATGGTTTTTAAATTTAAAATATTTGAATTGAATTAAGAAATTTTCCATTCGCCGAAGTGATCTTGCGTCTTTAAAAAAATCTTTATTGTTCTAATTTTATTTTCGATAATCGAATTCGATTTATGAAAGTGTGTCGAATGTATTAATGTAATAATTCGACTTATTCTTTTAATTTTGTTTTTACGAGAACATATTGATCTGAAAATAACGTTCAAAACAAATTCAAATTCAAAAAGAGATGCGAAAAAATCTTAGTAACCAAAAAATAAAATTTTTGTTTACAATTTTCAATATGAAAATTTTAATTTGTTTTATTCCAAGTTTAGTGATCAGTGATTGCTTTCTAAATAGCCGGCGGGCTAATAACTCGATAGCACTAATCAAATACAAAAAACCGCAAGTCTCTAACTGTCATAGTTTTCGAGTTTTTGTTCAGTCAGCCAGCCAAAGTGAACTTATAAGCTGCATTTTCTATACAAAAATGCACTAAAAATTATCAAAAAACAAGTTATGTGAACATCATTTAAGTATAAAAAAAAATTGAAATTTAAAGTATAAAATTTTCCAATGAAAACAGTGTAAGCATTGTGAAAGTAATAACGTGATAAAATCAAGGCGATGACACTTTATTTATTCACTTAGATTAACAAGTGATTTTCAAGCAGGATCTGGAAAAGATCGACGTCAATCCAGAACTTTTTAAAAATTGATCAAAAGACTAATTGATTTTATAAAAAACTTCATACATAACCAGTGAGACAAAATTTTTTGTAATGTACCATGAAAAATTAAATTTTTTAACTTTTCTACTGTTTTAATATTTTTGGCTATTCAGTTTGTTAATATACTTTTTTTTCGAATTTCATCCATGTCGATCATCGATTCCAGATTGTTTTCAGACCCTTTGAAGTTAATTGCGATTTATTGAAAGATAAAATTATCTTCAAAACTCAAAACTTGATAACAAATTAAACTTTTTCGCTTAAAATTAATTATATTTCTTCATACTTGCATTTCCTAAATTTTCTCTGCTCATCCTTTAAAATTTTTTCAATCTTATTAAAATCACCAAAATCTTTTTTTATTTTGACTAAAACTTTAAAGCAAATAAAATTCAAACTGATTTAAACAAATTACAAAATGAGAATGAGTAAAAAGATGATTTTTTTATTTATTAAATAATTTGACCAATACACATGAACAAAATTATCAAAATTTTTTTCATACTAAAAGTCTCTTTGTGTATGTTTATTTAATCGCAATAATTTATTCAATTTCATGGTAATACTTTTTTATTTTGCAGATAAGATTTCAAAAAATTTTATATTTTTAGACAAAATTCTTCATAATTTTTATGTATGTGTATAAATATTTGGATGACATATATGAGACACAATATAGAGAAATGAATGAGTTTGTTATTTAGTAGAATTGAATTTTTTGATTTTTCGTCAAAATTATTTTTCTCCTGTGTTTATTTATTTACAACTCTGTCTTAAAACTCTTTGAAGCTTGGAGGCCGAATAGGAATTTTAAAGTAAATTTTGAATTGGAAATTTTGCGTTTTTTCCTAAAAAATTAAATCATAAATTAAAATAAATATCAATGGGACAAAATGTATAAAACTTTTATTTAGTAAATTTTCTCTAAATACAGTGTAGATTGTTGCGCAATGCAACGGCTCTTATTTGTATTTTATTTTTGTCACGCGTAGCTTCTTTAATTTTTCTTGATCTTGAACGTGATTGTAGTTCAAGTTCTTTTCTTTTGTGACACTCGTGGAAGACACACGAAAAAAGTAAGAAAAATATAATTATAATGTTAAAGAAATATAATTGATATTCTGAATTTATATATTAATATATAGTTGAAAATAAAGTACCAGCAATACAAATTAGAAATCAAATTCAGCATCTTTTCATTTCTGGGATATATTTAAATTTCTCGTGCCGAGCGTTCACAGTAGATCAAAAGTAATTCCATGTTTTTGATAATTTTTCTTTCCATTAATTTCTCTTTAATGCAATTGCTACTTATGCTTTAAGCTATCAAATGATATAAATATCATGACAATTATTGCATTCGTTTAAACATACTCGCTCTTTAAAATCAAAACTGCATGGAATCACTTTTGATCTATACTGTAAATATAAATGATCTAGAAAAATTAAAGATTTCGATTTCAGTATGATTGAAGAGGAAAACAATTTTGATAATTTGGAGCAGTTGAGCGCCTCAATGGCTGAGAGAGGTTAGAGCGTTGAACTGAAAGAAAGATATTGGCGATCCTAATTCAATGCCAGATGACGGCACTTTTTCAGACCTTTCATATGACTCTGAATTATTTGTATGGTTTGATATGAAAAATTGAAACAAAAAATGTTTGAAAAAGACAAAAATCTAATGATACAAAAATAATTTTAAAACTTTTTGAATTTTTCTTTTATTACATAAAGAAAGATTTTTTATTGTTGAGAATTGTTCAATACAATTCAACAACCCGCATGTAGTTAACGCACTTCTATTGGCACTCAGAATTACTATTTTCAACTTTTGCTGGATCTCTTTTGCAATCCTAACCTTCCTTACACTGCAAAGAAAAAGAATTAGTGACAATTTCACTCACTCACCTTTATTCGATTGAATTTTGAGAGAAATGATGTTCTTTTTTTAAATAGCAGCGTTCGATGGCCTAATTGGAAAGCTGTGTCGAAGATATCGATTGGATCCTTATGGCTGATGTTGAAAATGTTCAAAGTGTGAGCGAAAATTGACAAATTTGGCTTTTTGAGCCTCTACGGAACAATTAAACAACTGTTTTTCCGTTAATAATTTGACTTCGACTATTTATTTTAATATTTCTGTTTTAATTATTATTATTACATTAAAATCTAATTTTTACTTACAAATTTCTTTTCAAACACGTCTTTCTTCAAGCTCGTACAAAATATAAAAGAATGAGCAAGAAGAACTGAGCAACTGAGCAATTAGACATTTACAATTAATTTTTGTGAAACGCTTCACTTCATTACAAACATAATTTATAAACTCTTTTTAAGTGGTCATACATCTAAGAAATATTCTAGAAAAATTTTTTATTGAAATTTTTGTTGTGTAAAAATTAACAAAAAATGATAAAAATTGACAAAAATACAATTTTATTCTCAGAAGTGTTTCCTGTTCATACTTGGAATTTTTCTTATTGAAAATAAACAAAGGAAAATAAGAAGATCATAAATCAGTCAGTCAATAAAATTCTTGTCCTTAAGCTCACAAGCAGTCACAAATAATCATCATAGAGTGAAATAATTTTTCAATAAATATAAAACCCACACACATATACACCCTACTCCACCCTCATATTCGAAATCAGCAATAAAAAAGTTGTATATTATTCGCGTTAGTTGAAGCAAGCAAGAGAGAAAGAAAGAAAGGTAAAATCAATGAAACTAAAATAAATTGCTAAAACGTCATCAATAATAATATGAGAAACATAAAAGAAAAGCAATGAGCGAGCTATAGGATGAATGAATGGTTATATATTGGACTACAAGGAAAGAAAAACAAATTACAATTTACCATGATTTAAAAATAGATATTGAGATATGGCAGGCAGGCAACAGAGAAAAAGCTGAAATAAAAACTCAATGAATGCGATATGGCGGCGCAGTAAAAGAACTATAAAATGTCGATTTAACTTTATTCTTCGTACCATTAATCGATATCGCGTTTTTTTCTTACTTCTCATACTACTGGCACTGCTTTTTTCTACCTATTACCTACATTTCGCTTGTAATAAATGTATCTCATAAAAGTGAAATATCCGCAAGTTACAAACACACGAAATGAAATAAATTCAACTGTTTTGTACTGCAAAATAGGTGAATGGGCCATCACAAAATGTGTTCAAAGAGAGAGAAAGAATAAACAATTAAGAATTATATATGCGTTTGGCCTTTCTTTCTAGCCTTTGCTGTTAAGTGTATTAACATAACATGATTGTCGTCGTTGTCGTCGTCGTCGCCAATTCGAGAGGCGCCTAGAGAAATAATTTTCATTTTAGTTACATACATGTTTCTCTTTTTTTTCTCGTTTTTCTGTGTAAGGCAATTCATGCGAGTAACTATAATGTTCATTCATTATTTTTAATTAGGCAGCAGAAACTCAATTAATAAAGGAAATAATTTTTTGTATAAGCTTGAATATAATTTAATCTTAAGAACCACACATGCATGCATGCAAATAAATTGAATTTATTTATGATTATAGTGATAATTTACTTTATACATGAATAATTTTTTTTTCATAAAGAGGTTTTGGAAATTTTTATTGATTAAAGTTAAGCTTTGAAAATAATTTTAGTTAAAATAATTCGTTATTTTTAATGAAAAATTTATAACTGTCAGAAAAAATTTGAAATTCAAAATTTTAAAATTCGTTATTTTTGAAATTATTAATCTAGAAATTCAATTAAAAGGAAATCTAACTTTTTTTGAAATTGTTAAGAAAAATAAAATTATGTAATTAAGGAATGTGAATTCTATTTAAATAACAAAAAATCCATCAAAATATCAAAAATTCTAACAAAATAACAAGAACTTATCAGGTAGTGTTTTAAAGAATCGACTTGTTTGAGCAGTTGCATTAAATACATAAGCAAGTATTATATATTGTTAGAAAGGTCTTGAAACAAGCTTTCTAACGGTGTAAAAGTTTTATTTTTCAAAATATGTTTTTGAAGATTTTTTGGGTCATAAATGTTGAAAATTGACTCAAAAACATGTTTTTGAGCCCTAAAAAGTCGAAATTTCAAGAAAAAAATTTTTCTTTATTTTTCCTATGTTATTCTAGCCAATTTACGCTAAACAAAACAATAACATGATTTTTATTCACTTTTTTTCAATTTCGCCCCATAGTGCAGCCCTTGGAAATTTCAAAATTAATATTGTATTCTATTAATTTTTAACACCTCGAAATTTTCTCAGTTCTACAAATTTCTTAGTATTTTACACACCAAAATCATTTATTCATATTTATCAGACTAAAAATTTCTTTTTCACGCCATAATCGTCATGTAAAAATCAACACAGCAAGACTTACCTTATCGTGATCACCAAAAATTGACTTTTCTTATAACGCACTCATACACAGCACGATAAACTTGTTGCTGAGGCCACACGGAAGAGAAAAATGATGGAAATAAGTGAAATTCACTGCCATCAGGATGAGAAAAAAGTTAATGAATTCCTCTCGATATTTTACGACCAAGATATGCGTGGCTTTTTGCCATTGCCGATTTATTTTTTATTGAATTCAATTCTTTTTTTGCTCATCCACAATGTTTCTTCGTTGCAGACATGGCATTTTAAGTGCGTTTCGCTGTGACATCAAAAAACTATAAAAAAAATTATTCGTTAAAGAAAAGTCATAAATTTCCCTCGTGAATCTCATAAAATTTCTTCAAAAAATGATCGGAAAATAATTCATTTCTTACTGCTGCTGCTGCTGTCAACTTTTTTTTGTAATAGAACTGCCGCATATCTCTAGAAATTAATAAAATTGATATTGATATGAGTCTGGTTTCGAACAATAAAATAAAATGTAATAAAAATTTATTTCTCAAATAAATTGAATGTGAGTGGGTGAAATGTGATGAGGAAGTGGATTAGAAAGTGGGTTAATAAACCTTTTTTATTATGAAATTGGAAGGAAAACAAAACAATATAATAAAAATATAAAAATATGGTGTGTGAAGCTATCACTAGGGAGAAATAATAGGTAGAAGGTCATATGAGTGTCAAACACAAATAATTTCAGTTTTCAGTCTTTATGGAATAGTTTTAGTTTTAAAATTTTTATCATTTTACATAAAAATTCGCTTTGAAATTGACAAGAAAGGAAATTTTTTATAAATTAAGTTATTTTTGGAATTTGTTTGGTTTTTTAAACTAAGAAATAAATACAGTTGAAAAAAATCGTTATACACAATCATGCGACGAGCTCTGTTAAAAATTTATTGAAATTTAGCTACAAAATATTAAATTCAGGACTTAAATTTCAAAATACATCTGAAAACAGCCTGGCTGTCATTTAACAGCTTTTCAACTCTGGCTGAAACATCAAAAAAGATTAAGGATTAAAACCCAAGTGGGTATTAAAGCTATAACATTATCACTACTGTGTAAAAGTTAACATTAGCCGTCAATAAAGTCTCTATTTTCAAAGGGAATTCGGTAGCAGAAAAAGTAGTTTTTTGTAGCTTTAAGTACTAGTAGCAAATACTAGAAATCCCGAGAAATAAAAAAAATACCTTAATATTCCCAGAGTTCTTATCAGCAGAGCTTGCTGTTTTTCATCAGTTTGATAAATTTTTCAAAATCGAAATTGTTTATTTTGAAAATTTCTTTTCCTACTGATTCTATAAATCTAACATAAAATTAATTTGAGGCGAGTTTATTGAAAACAACTCTGAATGTAATGTATTTTTGGTTTCTCGAAAGTAACGGGAAAAAACTGGTGGATTCTCCTTGAAAATTTCTTATTGCTTTAATTATTATTCAAAAGTTAAAATTTAGCTCAAAAATATTTCATTCAAAAAAATCAAACGTAAACAAAAGTTTAAAATTTTAAAATTCGGTTATTTCGAAAATCTTAAATCATTTAACAATATAAAAATTTTCAATTGCTTTAAAAAAAAGATTTCCCAACAAAAAAAATAAAAAATTGATTTTGAAAATTCACTAATAAATTCGACCTTTTTATAATAAAAAAAATCTATGAATTTATTTCCTTTTATGAATCTCAATTTCAAGGAATAAAAAAAACCTCTCGAACCTCTCAAAGGAAGCGAAATAATTCATCGAGTGAGCGCAGCAAAAAAAAGCTGTCTGAGCAAAAGAAAAAAAGAGTCGGAAAAGAGTTGAGAAGCAATAAATATTGTGTTGATTCAGAATTTCAGATTCATGAATCATTTTGCTTCTTCACCCTCATACTTGCATGCATACGCCGCTCAAACGGATATAGGACAATTCCCCACAATCATTTGCCCACTAATCAATTCCCCACCGATTATTTCCCCACTGGTACGATTGCCCACAATCATTTGCCCACTGCGACACTTGCCCACGATCAGTTCCCCATTAATCATTTCCCCACTAACGGATACTCGAAATAAACAACAGTTCATAAAGTTATTAATCTATTGGTTTGAAATATTTCCAGTTTATTGCAAGATGATACTGTTTACAATTATAAATTTTTAGCAACGTTCCTCAAGAACTTTGCAAAGGTTTGCTGAAGACCAAAGTGATAAATGGAAATCATTCGGTTATTGGACAAACTGAACAGCTGAGGCATGACACAGGCGTATA
>JACWBX010002068.1:17579-33653 GCA_014622435.1 Polypedilum pembai | reverse complement strand
TCAACAAGATAGCGTAGGAAAGAGATAAGCTTTCAGTTATTTTAAGCGTTCCATTTTCGGTCTATTTTACCTTTTGCTTTCTTCTGTACCTCTGTTTCCTTTACTTAAATCAAAGTTTTCGATTTATGTTTTTTTAAAAATCAAAGAATAGCAATGAAATTCCACGAAAATTGTTCTTTTATAACGTTGATTTGATTTAGGTAGGATTTGGGACTTGCGTGCATACTTGACTGGTATGCATATACTTGCATGCAAGTTGACTTACACAAAAATGTCTCTGATTCATTCAGATTTTATTTATTTTAGTCAAATTTTAGCAAATTTCTATAAAAATTTATGATTTTTTAATTTGCCAAAAATTTGACCGAATTAAATAAACTCTGAATGAATTAGAGACATTTTGTGTAAGTCAACTTGCATGCAAGTATGCGCATATCAGATAAATATGCATGCAAGTTCTAAACCCTAGTTTTTGACTAACTAAAATTTACTTGAACTTTTAGTTAGTCATGGTTAAATTAATAACGGTTTAAAACACTGACTTAAATTAATTTTGTGTGAAAAATAGTACTAAAATCCAGGGGTGGACACTTCCAAAAATAATCATGAAAAATCACAAAAATCATACGAATTCATGGAGTGTCCACCACTGTACTAAAATGAATTTTTTTAGTATACTGTTGATCTGAAACAACAATTAGCTTTTTCATTTCAGTTTTTAACTCAAACTGTTAATGAAGCAAAGTATTAGACAAATGCATTAATAGCAACTTGTCTAGAGTATGAAATTTGTATTAATACGAATTTCTAACAATTTGATTCATTCTCTTTCGATACACGAACAAAACAAAGTTTTCCGTTTACTTTTTTGTAAAAAACTTTCTCTTGATTTTATTTATCTACCAATTAGAAAATTTTCCCTTTTTTCTTTTCAACATTACATTAAATTTAAAAAAGTGTATGTGTATATAAAGAAAAAGAAGCTTTATTTACAGAAAAATTATTCTTTTTATACTTGTGAAAATAACAAAATCAGTGCGAAGAGAGAAAAAGTGTCAAGATCCTCCAACTCAACATCGAAACAGGAAAAAGTCTAAAAGGGATCCTTTTTCTCTTCATCATTTATATCCCCTCATTTAATAATTTTTTTCCTCTCTTCATGTTTAAAATAAAATACGTGTTGTTATGAGCATTCAGCATTACCACCATCTTGGCCTTTCTTCTCGTCGTCCATTTATTGTTGATTTTCTTATGTTGTTGCTGCTCAATATTTCTTGTTCGTTTTTGTATCACGTAGGCGTAAGACTTAAGTGTATAATCAGTTCTGTAAAATTGAATTTTTTCGCTTTTATTTTCCCTCTCTGTTGATGTCATGGCCACAACCACGTGTACCTCTCCACTTTCCATTAGTAGTAATGGTTAGTTAGGTTGCTGCTGGTAATATATAATAAATACTTGTAAAACGAGATACTCGAAATGTGATATGATGATTAAACGCAACTCTCCGGAACTTTTGCGTTCATGAGGCGCTCTTTAATTTCCTCATTTATCGATCTCGCAGCCTGTCTCGAAAGCATACTTGTGCTTATAAGGTGAAATGCCTGTCAGAATGATTTTGGTCATTAATATAATGTACTACACAAAAATAAAATCAGAATAAATTGAGTTAAAGTCGTTAAAGAAGAAAAAAAAGCGAAGAGGAAATAAATATAAAAAAGAAAGAAAAGTTTATACTTTTTTCTTTCTGCTCTGTCCCTGAAGTATCCATTTTCATGATTCGAATATAGGAAAAGAGAAAGCAACAAGAACAAACTTTTCTAGCGCATTTTTATAGTTGTAGACACATTTGGAATTATTTTTGACAATAAAAAATTATTTGGGAAAAATTTTTACTTGATATGAAAAATTAAAATCTTATCGAGCAGATGAAACTGCGCTAAAATTGCTCTCAAGTTGAAATTCAAACTCAAACACACTCCTTTCCTGAATGGAGTATACTTTTATTTTCTTTAAATGTTGTTGTCTCCAACATAAACAAAACTGGACTGACTTTTTTACTGCTATGAAGAAGGAATATCGAAGAAATAGCGGCAGCAGCATCAGTAGAAAAAAAAAGTTTTTCTTTTCTTTAAGAAGAAATGTTTCCCTCGGCAATTCAAAAAATTCTCTGCTACTCGCAAAGGAGTCAACTTGAACAAAAAAATAATAAAGAAGAAATCTACTTCTCTCTTTAACTTCTATCGGGCGCTTCCCTTTTCTCAGCTACTACTGCCATCACACAAAGCAAGGACGACTATACTTGGACAATACAATGAAATTTAAGTTCTTTTGAAGCGCATAAAGATTCACTCAAGAGCGAAACAAGAGCGAGATAATAATAAAAAAATGCCCGGGTTTAATGCTGATTCCCTTCGGGCGTATCAAATTTTCAAGTTGATGTACAGGCCAGGATGTGCATGCGAGTAAGAGAGTGAGAAAAAGATAAACGAGTACGTAGATGAACGTACAAATGACTTTTCTCAAAACTTTATTTAACGAGCATAGAAAAAGACAACAGTAAAGAAAAAAGACCAATACAAGAAGAAGAAAAAGAAAATAAAAACAAAGAAAGAGGAAAATCGAAGAAGTGTGGAGGGAAATAGAGGAGAAAATTTTCGATTCTTACGTCTTGCTGCTGAAAAGATTTATAGCTGTACGGCTCCTCTGTAGTCGAAATCGATGAGCCTATAATTAATGTTTACGAGATTAATTTCGACATATTATTGGCGCTAAGAAAAAGATTGCTGCTGCAAAAGAGCAGGGAATTATAGATTGAATTATTTATTATTTTACCATATTGATGATATGGAGGAATAACGTCTGGATCTCTATCTGTATCATCATCGAGCATTGGTGGCTTGTTGCTCTTGAGACTACTCGTAGGCGATGTAAATGTTGTGATTGCCTGGCCACCGTTATTGTTGTTGATTCCATTCTAGTAAATGTAGCAAAAGAGAAAGGCGAAATGGAATAAAATTACATGGGAGGTTAATTAGTCGTAATGACTGAATAGCAAAATATCTACTCTATTCTACTCTACAAACTGCTAAAGTCCATCGGAATGGGAATAAAGATAAAGTTTCATTTACTAACCTTAATGCCGCCGTTATAACTGCTAATTATCAACAAATTATTTGAATGATTTGTCAATTTTGTCGCTCCATTCTGCTCGTTGTGTGTCATTGTCGTTGACATTGCTGTGGGCGCAGCAGAAGTTCGTTTCGAGGATGTGTCTTGCGTCCAGCACACCGAAATAATTTTAAAAGCGATAAAAATAAACACAATGAGGATTGTTGCAATTATTCCGATAAAATATGGAAGCGTGTCTTGCGAGCCAGCAACAATTAAGTTATCTACTGTAGAATGAATAAAAAAATTATTTTATTCAAATTGACAATATAATAAATTGTGCCTTTACCTCTATCTATTTTCTGAACAGCACCGAGTTCTAAATCACGAATGATAACACCTATGCTACTACCCTTCTGATTAACAGCGTAAACAACAATGAACACCGAGTCATTCTCTTCAATTAGCTTGGCGTTAATTAACTCAAGCATATCCAACACGAAAAATGGCTCATCAGCATTAGTAAAGTTGTATCTGTTGATGTTAATTGATGTTACACGGCGAGAGTCATAAAGTGTAAAGAAGACAGATTGCAGGAAGGGAGAGAGAAAGGAAAAAATGGAAAATGAAAATTTCATTTGACATTAAATATGAGAATGCATAGTGTGCATGCAAAAGCATTTTAATTACTTGATTGCTTTAGTCTTTCTTGATATCATTTCAAGTACGAATCGCTGCTGGATGCCGCCATCATAACCCGATGTACATTGAATCTCTGCTACTTCTCTCGTGTAATTATTAACGCTGCAGTTTGTGACAGGTGATGGAGTGACTGTAAATGGAAAATTTTCAGACTATTTTAGTCGACATCAAGTGACATATACAGAAAGAAATGCTACAACCACTTTTTTTTATTCTCATCTCCTCCGGTTCGAAAATGATATGACATTAATGGTTATTACCTGCCAGAACAACTTGAAATAAGCAACTAACAGATTGTTCGCCAATCTCATTTATCGCCCAGCAAGACAACGTTCCAAAGTCCTGTGGATATAGAGAGAAAGTTTATTTTATTTCGTGCACGATCATATTACGATGTCACAACAACTAAAAACTACCATTAACTTATTTTGTAAGATATACTATGTGACTTTATAGAGATTGTTATATTTTCCTCTCTGCTAAAAACTTAAATTTCTTTCAAGTGTTGAGAAATATTTTTCTCTTCCATGAAATCACACATGTGTATCAAATCAAGTATTGAATATGTAAGCGAAAAAAAATTTAGCACCAACCTGCTCTGTAACGGGTGTATATAGCAAAATACTTCGTGTTCCATTTTTGCTAAAACGCTCCGAGTCAAGAAACAAGACTTCACCCGAATTATTAAATTTCCATCGGAACTTTCTGCAATCAATATATATTCATGTACATGTTCATGAGTTCTAACTGCTCTTTCACACATTGATCAATTTTTGGGAGTGAAATAAAGAGAAAATTTACCTTGCCGGCGGGTCGGCATGAATATCACAAATTATTTCTACACTTTCATCCTTGGCAGCACCAATTAGGACTACTTTGTCGGTGGCACAGACTGGGGCATCTGTGAAAAATATATAGAAGCATACAGAAAAGTTATGAAATTGAAGACATTTCATGCTTGAGGCATTTTTAAAAGGGAAGAAGGATTAAAGTGGCAAAATGAAGATTCCATTTTCTCAGTTCACAAATTGAGAGAGCTGAGGTATGAAAGAAAGAATGAGAGCTTTCATTTCCATGTCAGGAAATTAAAATGAAAATAATAAAAGGCCCAAATTGGAAAGAAAAAGGATAAACAAATGTATGTCTCTCTTTTAATAGGATAAAAATTATTTTTTGCTTACATTTGACCCTTAGAGGAAGCTGATTGCTTACGGTTTCACCTTCTGAGTTCAAAGCACTGCAGGCGTAGTTTCCAGATGAATTTCGGGTAACTTTTTGTAGCACAAGACTTTGATTGGATCTAATTATACGAGCCGATGCATTGTGCGTTAAATGAATACCCTAAGAAAGGAAAAAAAAATTGACGATTAAAAGTTGCTTTTTTTAGCTTCTTTCAGCAACTTTTACTTCCGTCTTAAGAAATATTTTTATATGCTTTGGTTTATGTATTTTTTATGACACAAAGCGCATCTTTAAGATGGTGATGCTCTACGATGAAAACGCGATTTCAATGCTCCATTCATTTTAATGACGAAAAGCATTCGTGAAAAGGAGAGCGAGAAAAGTTTCTTTTTTTTATTTTTTATTTCCTAAATGCAAAATCGCACAACATCTTTTTCTCTGAGCCGCTCATAAAATGATTCTCATTTTAGCTCAATTTGTTGTGCACGAGAACGATGACAATTGGTTTACTTTGTCCAAGACTAATTTATTCACAAGCAGATGTTGTTAAAAACAAATTTTGTGAGTCAAAAATTAACTTTTCTTCATCAACAATGGACTGCGCATAAGCTCAGTCATCGTAACAATCATTTTTCAACTTCTCTTTTTTTTTATTTCTCAAAATCCGCTTCTCATTACTGCACATAAAACAGAAAGTGAAGGAAAGAGTGTTTGTGTGTATCTTTCTCGTCTTTTCCTTCAAATGAAAATCATAAAAAGAGTTTTTTTTATAATGAAATTCTTTTTCCCATAAAGTTTCTCAATTCAAAAGAGAGTCTCTTTGCACAGGAAAGAAGATAATCAACAAATTATTATAATGATGGCGAGATTAAATTTTTCCTTTTCTTTATTACAATTCAATACACTTTACTCATTACTTTGAATAAATATTTGACGGAAGGATGAATATTAAAAAGAGATTTTCTGTTTTACTTACATTATGAAGCCATGAGAGTTTTGTAAATCTTGGATTCGCTTCAACATGACATTCAAAGTAAACATCGTCTCCCTCCTTGATGTCATCATTTGTAAGAGTCGATCCAAGTTGTAAAGTCACAAGCGGCGGATCTTCACGAATAGGATGAAAAGTTTAATAATTTAAAGTAGAAAATGATAAAGTTTCTTCCTCCGAACTTGAGATATGAGAAATGAAATGTTTGCAATCAACTTAGAAACTACATAAATCTTTTTAATGTTCAATATTGAGCATGAGATGAAGATGAAGAAGAAGTTGAAATATCAGCAAAAATCATTCGAAACTTCTTCTCAAAGTTATAGGGCGGCAGTGATGTAGAGGATATCGAGGAATGAATGAAGGGTTTATACATTTATATATTTTTCATTCAATGTATTCAAACGAAGCTTTTATGATTTTTCAATTAGAGTGTTTTTGAAAAGCGAATCTCGAACATTTTTTGAGCTCGTTAAAAGTTCTACATTTATGAATATATGCTTCAATCTAAAATGAACATAAATTTTCAATTTTATTGCTCACACAAGAATTATTGAGAATTTTTCGTGCTCACTTCTACTACTACTTGTGGCAGTGTACAGTGTACTGTAACAACACACAGGAAGGAGAGAATAATTGATCCCATGTGTTACAGCTTCAACTTTCAAACGATCTGCCGTTAGATTCCATTTGCCTAAGCAAGACATAAATCGTTGAAAATAAATTACTGAAATTATGATGCATTTTTCATGGCAGAGAGCGCGAGAGAAAGATGAGAGTGGAAAATGTTTGGTGTGATGCTGGCTGCTCTCTAATAGAATACCATTAAATTGAAATTTATGTTTATTTTCATTTTTCTTCTTCACTTTCTTTCCTTACTTCTGCTTCATTTTTTTTATCAACGAGAGAGAAGTCTGCACAGGTACATTATAAAAGTGTGTAAAGATTCATTTGCACGAAATTAGATTTTGTGGAGTGAATGAGAGAAGAAGGCATCAATAAATGATTGATTTTTAATGTTTTGGTAATAAAAATATTCAAATTAAAGCAATTTCTCATTGAATTGATGAAGCTTAAAGCTATTATGCATAAAGAATGAAATTCAGAAATTTTATAAAATCAAATTTGCCACAAAGATTTTAACACACAATAGACAAAAGCATCTCTCGATAGTTGAGATAAAAGGAAGTAAAGTTTCTTCAGTATAATACAATGCTTATGAAGTGGAAAGCTATTCATTGAAAATTATTATGTTCATTTCCATGGCAAAAAGAGAAGAGCGTTGAGTATAGAACTTGATAAATTCTCTTTGTGAGTGAATAGATTATCACGATAGACTCTTCTACATATTTCTACTACAATGTACCACTTGAGAAAATGAACAAGGGAGGAGCGCGCGCTCCTAGAGAAAATGAAATAATAAAAATCAAATTTAATTGAACAGAATGTACTTAACACGACTACTCTACCACTCTCTCAGCATTGAACATAGAGAGAATAGGAGCTTACTTATTTTATTCTTAAATGTCTGAATTGAACAAGCGAGTATACATAAAAAAATGAGATTTTTTGCTAGCTAGAAGAGAGGGAGAAACTTAAGGAACAAGAATTATGGATATGAAGTAGACGAATAAAACTTACAGACAACGCTCAGTTTATGTGTTGCTTCGAGAAAGAGACCGCTCACGACGGGGTTCTCTGCTCGACACACCATAAATTTTCCATCATCCTCTACAGTAGGTGAAAAGCTTAATTCCGATTTTGTGGTATTATTCAAAATCTCATCCTATTGCACATTCGCACATATACACGACATTACAGAAAGTGAGATATGAAAAGAAATGAAATAAAAAGAAGGAAAAATTAACTTTTCTCATCTCCTATGACTATTTTTTTTTCTCTTTCATTCACTCACTAACTTACTCGCCCCATACTGAGCAGCGTACGAGCGTGAACAAGAGTGAAAGAGAAAAAAGTTTATAGTCGATTTAAGCTGATTATTGTGATTATCTTGTACAGTATCTGTAATTTACCTTCGTTCTTCTTAGTTGGCGTTTTCCCTTATACCAGGTAATGATTGCATTTGGTCTTGAACCAGAACTCTCACAGATAATCTCATATCTTCGATCAGCAACCATCCGGATCGGTGGTCTTTTTATCTCAACTGTTAAAGGCTTCACTATAAATATTAAAGACAGAAAGGATACATATTGTCGATGAATAAATTTGCATACACACAATTTATTTTATTTTGCACTCTATCTATTTCTTCTGTTTTTCACTATGTGAACACATTTCTCTCTTGTTATCAATACGCAAACAAATGCCGAGACACGAAGACCCAAGATACCTAGATAAATAAGAATAACTTGAGGCTAGTCATCGATGGGGGTGAATGAGAAAAAAATTGTCGCATGCCATGTTGTAGGCGAGTGAATGAGAGCAAGACCAAGGAGCAAGAAGAAGAAATCCGACAAACAATGTCAAAAATTTATGGAAAAATATTCCACTGGTGCTAGCTATGTATTGTTAAGTATGTTTACATTGTTGTACAAAAACCCATTTCTACTCCATAAATCTAAACAATACGCTCAAAGTTCCTCATAAAAGCTCATGCCTTACCACTTTGGCAATCTTATTTTTAGGTCCCGCAAGCCATGTAGTCAATAAAATAGAAAAAAATAGGAAAATGTTTGCATTCATTATGTGTGCTCATGTAAGAGCTCGTGAAGTCAAAGATGGTAAGGAACGAATGAACAGTAACAAAAAATTGAAGAAAATCTCTATCATAGATCATATTTTGGCGCATTTTCGGTTTGGAAACTTTCTCACACTCTGATATGAAATGATTTAATAAAATGTATTTATTTAAATTCAGCAAAATCAACTATGTATCGATAGTTTGGGAAATAAATTTTCAATTTTTTATTAACTGTATATTCTAATTTAAAAGACTAAAGAATTCACATTTTTTTATTGCATCTAACTTCACGCGTGTAACATTTTCATCAATACATAATTTAGTTGGACATTGTTCTTGTAATAAATTGATTTTGTTTAAATCGAGCGACAAAATCAATGCAATTAATGGAAAGTTTATTTAATTTTACTTTAGTGTGAATGCGATCATAAGGAAATCAAAACCAATAAAAATCATAAAACTTTTTTAAGTCTCATACAGTGTAGTTTCTAAATTCTTGACATAAAATCACAAGAAAGTTTTAAAATTGAAAATATTTTGTAGAACTATAAGAAATAACAATGGAAACAGCTGAATGTCAAAGTGGTAAGTAAAATATAAATTAAAATCTACATCTAATGATTTTTTAGAGTTATTAGAACCTATGGAAACTGAAGATAATTCACTTGCGAAACAAAATGATGAACCGATGAAAAGTGATGAGCCAATGAAAAATGATGAGGATCTTTCTTCAAAAATGGATAGTGATGAATATGAGGTAAAGAGATAATTCGTATATTAGTATATAATATAAATTTATGAATATTAAGGTTGAAGCGATTGTCGATCATAAAAAAGAAGGAGATAGACATTTGTATAGAATTCGTTGGAAAGGCTATTCAGAAGATCAAGATTCATGGCTGCCTGGACGTGAATTGAATTGCAGAGAACTTTTAAAACAATACAAGAAGAAATTTATTGATGAATATAAGGATATTTACACTGTATGTAAGAAATTTTCTAAAACATTCGTTTTTAAATTACTGATTTTAATTAAAAATAACAGATAGAGAAAATAATTGATCATCGAAATTTTCGTGGAAAAGTCTATTATCGTATTCGTTGGGAAGGTTTTAGTTCGAAAAATGATACATGGCAAATTAAAGAAAATCTAAGTTGCACACACTTGATTGATGCATATCATGAAAGATTGAAAGAGTATTTTATAAAGCGCAAAGAACAAAAGATTAAGGAAAGAGAGGAAGCAAAAACAAATCCTATTACGTATGAAGTCGAAGAAATTATCAACAAGCGAACAATAGATAATGGTAAAATTGAATATTTAGTTCACTGGAAGGGATATGATGAAAGTGATGATACATGGGAGTTAGAAGAAGCAATAGATCCTCCTGATTTGATTACATCTTTTGAAGAGAAACTTCAAAAAAGGGCTGAAGAAAGAAATGCTACTGATCAATATGGACGACCTTTAAAATTTACAAGAAGCGAATATGAAATAGAAAAAATTCATAATGTACGACTCAATCAATTAGGAAAATGGGAGTTTTTTATAGAATTGAAAGAAAGTGATTCTGTGAAAATTTGGGAAGAAGAAACTTATTTGGACTGTCCAAGACTTATTAAAAAGGTAAATTGTAATATTTTAATGTCGTTTAATTACCACTTTACGCAAAATACATATAATTACAGGTAGTAAATTAAAGAAAAATTTCCCCATAAAGCTTTATTTCTATCGATTTGTTTTCATTGTAAACATTTTGTTAAAATGTTTCAAATTATTAGATTTTTCCCTAATAAATTATTTGTTCTTTTTTTCAAGTTTTTCGATAAATATCATCCTCGGAATGTTATCCAAGATATGCAAGAATTGTCAATTGATCAGATATCAATAACGAAGAAAAGGTCAGCAAGTAAACAAATTGTATCAAAAAGAAGAAAACGTACAAGATATTAAGAAGTTGATTCTTTATGTATTCGAGTAATAAAAATATTGTACATGTAGGTATTTTCATTACTATTATATAAATTAAAAGGCATCAGACAAAGTGAGGTTGAAAGCTTTTTTTCTGTTTTTTAAAAAGAATGAACAAAAAAATTCAATTTTCAGGAAAACTTACAGTGCATATCCAATACAAAAGATGTTTCCTTAGGCTCCACAAGTTTGGTATTTGACGCTTGACAGGTGAATATTGAATTGAGATCGTTTCTTTGTATTTGAGGCCACAGGAGTCGATTTTCAATCACATCGCCTGAGTTATGCTCATATTGATCATCTACAAGCAGTCCATTTATGAGCCATCGCACTGTCGGCTGCGGGCGTCCTATTGTAATGGTAAATAACAAAGGAATCACAGAATGAGTGAAATAAAAAGAAAGAGTAACGCAATTATATAACAACAAAAAAAAGAAAGGCGCATGAATGAATAAATGCGAACAGTCAGAGAACACTAAAATCATTGTAATAAATTCCACTTCAAACTGAGATGAGGTTAGCATTGGTGTTGAGTATAAAAGTACATTAGAATGGAAAGGAGTACAAGTGTATATACCCGTATGAGAGAGGAGGAGTAGGTGAATGAAGTAAAAAAGTTGCTGATGAAAAAGATTTAATTGCCTTTTTATGTAAATTAAACTCAATTTTGATTGCATCAACAACAATGAAAGCAAAGCCGTTTGTTACAGTGGAAAAAGTTTAACTGTTAAAACTTCTTTAGTTTCTCGCCTGCCATTTTACATTTTTTTCTTCCCTTTTTTGCCTCCCTTCTTTTTCAATTTCTGAACAAACAATGAACACGGTAAAGACTTTTTCGTGTCGTTTTGAATTTTTTTCTTTTTATCGTCGACTGGTTGCGTTGAAAGTAAAATTGAAACTTGCACGAATTTATTCTCTCATTCATTGCGTTTTTTACCAATTCCATTTTGGTATACCAGAATTGAGCTTGGCTGCTGTTTACGGTTTAAGACGTTTATTGCTTTCTTATTATTTTTTCTTTTTGCACTTTTACTTCCAGATTTTTAAATGTTCTATTGTGGTCTTTTGAAATATTGTCGAGTTGCTCATACAGCTTTCACTTGTAAAAGGTTAAATGGAAATTTAAGCTCAACAAGAAAAAGAAAGAGAGTTAAAAGGGTTTATGTCTTATTCAAATTCTGTGTGCTTCGCTCGCTTGATTGATTGTTTTAAGTGCCTTATTTAAATGGCATTATTTATCATCAAATTTTCTTTTTCTCTTTTTTTCTCAACAAGATAGCGTAGGAAAGAGATAAGCTTTCAGTTATTTTAAGCGAAAATCTCAATTAAAATTTCAGTTTATCAGCTTTAAACTAGGGTTCGGCATTATGCATATAAGAAGAAGAATTATGCGCATAATTTTCTTCTTCTTCTTGATTTTTCCATATAAAAATGAATTCTCTCAATTAAAATTTCAGTTTATCAGCTTTAAACTCATTACAAATGCAAAACCTCTTTCTTTCTGCTCCTTTTTTGTTTTTCAACAAAAATTTATGCATATTTTTAAAAAATTTAAACTTTTTCGTTCAACGCTATGTTGAAACTCGGCTCATTACACCTGCTCGTACCAACAACCAAGCATTATGCATAACAATTTTATGCAAAATCTCAATAACAAGCAATCTTGATGAAATTTTCTCTCGCCAACATTTACCTCCTACTACGCGACATGATAATATAATGTCTTCTCCCTCCTGCACTGGACCAATTTTCGTGCTATTCAGTTGTCTTCCCCATCTATCAAGCACAACAGGCGATTCAGGTAAAACTATTTTTTTTTGGAAAAAAAAGAAGAAAATAAGCATAAGACAATTTATAACAAAATAATATGTTTATAGCGCATATATTTCTAATGAAATCGAGTCTCAGTATTTTTGTTAGCATTCTGTAAGAGAGAGAGACAACTTGATACTGATAGCATCGTATTTGTAACGAGCATAAAAAGTGAGTCGAAAAATAAATGAGAGCACAGGAAAATGAAGAAAAATATATATAATTTCTTGATAAATGACATTTTCTGCCGAGGTAAGCAAAGCAACAGCACAAATGTGTGTATGCTTATAGTTTGATATAGTTCCATGTATTATGTATTTATCTGTATATAAATAGGTCGAACGATGTGTATTCGTATAGTCATTGGATAGGCAAGAAATTAAATTAGATTTCATCGAATATGTATGTATACATGTTTTTTGTTATCAAGTGTGAAAGGCATAAATACTCCAATTTCGTTTCCTCATCTCGTTCATTTCGTGTATATATGTTTCTCACATCCTCTGACTACTTAAGCGAAAGGCATTAAATTGAAAAAAGGCAAGCAAAGGCAGAATTAGGTTTTTTTTATCAAGACCCAGGTACTATAGATTTTTTTGGCACTCACTCGATACAATCACGCTTATCTCGGACGATCGAGACGGTAAGAAATAAGTTGGATTTTGCCATATCTACAGCAGCTGTCTCATTCATTTTCCATACGTGAGGGAGGGGAACATAAAAAGCCAAAATCCGGCAAGCAAAGAGACATAAAAAAATAAAACGTACAAAAACTATAATTTTAGCACTTAATCAATACATATATCTTCATGGATGGTGTTGAGAGGATGCGTGTCGTTTGCTAACATCAATGCCTTATTACTCAATTCACCCACATTTTCACATACATACAAAACTGAAATGAAAAAATATGCGAATGCGGAAGGAATAGAAGATGCCAATAATAATGTAAAAGAAAGAAGCTTATGAAAGAGAATGAAATAGGGATATCGAATGAGCAAAAGAGAATTTAATGATTCAATGTGTGTGCGTGTGTGTCTGTCAAATAATAATTGTATAGGACAATAAATAAGAAAAATATATATGAGAGAAAAATTTTCCCAATTGATCTGTTCTGTTTCTCAATAAAGAGTACTTCCGCTTAAAGATGCGTGTACATGCCAAAAATGAAAGGCATTCTGTACATTATATAGATGCCAAATAACATTCCTCATCTTACTTATTCCCTTAACGATATTTTCTTTCTCTCAATCGCTCAATGATTTTTGAATAACAACATCAACATCAGGGATTGGACATGAAATGTATGTTTAAGTTGAATGAAAGCCCAAGTGCCCATTCCTTAGAACTGATATACTATTCATGTAAATATATGAATATAGAATTATGCTGGATCAGACTTATGTAAACAGCATACACACGAGCATAATGTAATGTGATTGATTTTTGTGCTTCGCATTTTCGCTCACTACTAAGAATTTTCTTTATTCCATTTGTGTCTCTCTACTATTGTTTGCCGTTGCACAATATTTGTGTTGTTCCCAGAACGCTAATAAAAATCGAAGGACATCGTTTTCGTTTCTCACTACAGAATACACTTCATGCATGAAAATTTTACTCACTTATAACTGATAAATTGTATGTATAGCTTTGCGTTTGACTCGTTCGAAAGTCTATTCGACAACGATAAACTCCTTGATCATGTCGTTTGATATCCTATGAGAATAGAGAAAAAGAAATGTTATGTGTTAGAGAGAGAAAGATTAAAGATAAATGTTTTTGCCTTTTTCCAGTTCCTCTGCATGTGCCTCTTTCTCTTCCTATGTATACACATTTAGGTATAGCCATTTTCATGATATCTGCTACATGTAAGAAATTTTGATATCCGTATTGCAAATACTACAGTAACGGAAACTTTTGCGATACATAATTTATTCAATTCTTTTGCGATTCGTCTTTTCCTTGCTTTATTCATCTTATTCTAACATTAGAAAGCACATCTCTCAATATAACAAGAGAGAGAGAATATTCAAAAGCGATAAAAATCTTTTCAGCATAAGAAGTAAAGAAGGAAAAATTCTCTTGCGGCTTTGAAGTGAAAATTTGAACGGAAATTTTGTTGGAGTGAAAAAAGTGAATAGAAGGTAAGGAATATTTTTCTTTCTGCTACTTCTTTTCTTATTTTAAAGGTGATGCTTCAAAATGTCAGTGAGAATGTAGAACGTGAACATTTATTTTTCTCGTGCAATTCCATTGTCAAGTTGAGGAATATTTTTAGCTTCAAACTTTTTCTTTTTTCCTTTTCTTCTATTTTATTTTTGTCATAATGCGCAAATGTTTGAGAATAGAAAAGTTTAATAGTACAAAAGCGAATGCTGCTTTATTTGTCTTGTGCAACAAATAATTTTTGTGTTTCCTGTATGTGGGCACAGCATAATGCTGTACGATTAACTTTAAAATTTATATTTATGACTTGGATTTAATTTAATTTCATTCAAAGAAAAGTAAAATGAAGTCTTTTAATGATGTAAAGCTAATATTGACAATCAATTTCATTGTAACTATCAACCAAGTCCAAATATTTAACTAAATTCTAGCATAATTGAATTTTCATTACAAATCATTCACATGTTTGATGACATAGAAAGAGAGAGAGAGAGAAACTAGTAGTAACATGAGAGATTTTAAGTGAAGAACACAAGTTGCCCAATAGAGTCTCTTGTAAACAAATCACAAGGACGTGCTCCAGATACCAACCGACAAATGCATTTATTTTCTATTGAATCCTAATTACATTTCAAACTTACCTTAATTACTAACGATTCAGGTTTATTGTCAATGGAAAAGTTGGCACGTGATCCGAAGACTTCAGGCGCTGACCAATGCTTTGGTCGTTGCTGTGAACTCTTATCTCGCACATCAACACTGCAAAATGAATGTAGGAAGCAAATGAGCATAAGAGAGATATTGAAGGGGAAGAACATTAACTAAAGAAAGAAACATAATTATGGTATTTAATAGAGAAGAAAAAGGCCTGAATAAACAGCAAATGAAAGAGAGAGAGAGACCGAGGCACAAAGAGTGAATAAATGGAGGCAAAAGAGGCCCCTTTTGTTGTGCCATTCTCAATGAGGAAAACAACATTTTTACCGCATCATAAATAACGAGCTGAAATTTATAATCATTTTTTTGGAGCTTATATTAATTATAAATCCTTAATTATAAGCTCAGAAACTGTGTGTGAAAGAGAATAAGAGGAAAACGGGTTAACAGGCAGAAGTGCCTCATAAATAAAATAATAATAACAAAAAGAAAGAAAAAAAATTTGCCAAGAAGAAATAAGAAAAAAGATGAAGTAGAAAAAATTCGCGCAGTAGTCCGCAATGAAATTAAACAAAAGTTTTGCTGAATGTTGAAAAAAGCTGAATTGCAATTACCTATATAGAGGGATTCCACCATGTGCTGATTTAAAGAAAAATAACATGGATACTTCGCTTAATGGCGCACTCATTGGACATGGAAGCTGTGCGCTTTTTCCCTCGACAGCTATCACATCGACAATTTGTGCTATAAAGAAAAAAAGAAAAGAGAGAAAAATTAAGTTGA
>JACWBX010002068.1:0-17559 GCA_014622435.1 Polypedilum pembai | reverse complement strand
TTGTCGAAAATTGAGTTGCAAGATTTGTACGTTACAGACAGACAGACAGACAAGAAAGTAAAATAAGAAAAACGTTGTAAAAAAGATGAAGTAGAAAAAAATCGCGCAGTAGTCCGCAATGAAATTAAACAAAAGTTTTGCTGAATGTTGAAAAAAGCTGAATTGCAATTACCTATATAGAGGGATTCCACCATGTGCTGATTTAAAGAAAAATAACATGGATACTTCGCTTAATGGCGCACTCATTGGACATGGAAGCTGTGCGCTTTTTCCCTCGACAGCTATCACATCGACAATTTGTGCTATAAAGAAAAAAAGAAAAGAGAGAAAAATTAAGTTGAGATTTTAATTCATTAGCGCAATATTATGTAAATTATAATGAGCTTTATCTCTTGATGAGCATCTTGTGATTAATTGTTATGATATGAAATCTCATCTCGTGTTCAAAAGTGCTTGTTTCTGAGAGTAAAGCTCAAAACACTGGCTTTTTCAACTTTTCTTCGCGCCCTCGCTCTCTGATGACTTTAATTCGTTTTTATGACATGCTTATCTTTATATATACACTCGTCGAAAAATTAATTCATATATACACGTGTATATAGAGAAGCAGAGACTAGTGTCTCTTTCAGGAGTAATTGAATTGAGTCGTGAAAGTTTTAATATGCTCACACGGGGTTATATACTTATTTTCATAACACATGTCATTTCAATATATACGTACGAATATGTACACAACACATTAAGAAATTAATGTGAAAAAATATTTTGTTGTCGTGTGAACACAATCAACATTTATGTATGAGATAGAAAATAAACAAAATCATCATTGTTCGGTTAGACATCATCATTCTTGTACGAGGCGATAATAAAAATAACAGACATTGATGAAAAATGAGAAATCAATTTTGGACATGATTTTTTCTCAATTTATTTCAATGAAATAATGATAATAAAATAAAACTAGTCTCAGCACTATATGGTCAAATACGTCTTAATTAAATCTTCATATATACGCAAGAAAGAAAAATGCGAAAAAGAAGAGAAATAGTTTTTCGGGGGAGGATTCAATGAGCGTACGAGAGAGAGAGAAAGAATCTGACCAAAGTGAGTAAACATCAGAATAGATATTTATTGAAACCGACGAACATGAGAGATCAAAATTAATTAGAAAGCTCCTACATGTACACACAATAAAAACAAAGAGCAAAAGAGCGGAAAATGGAGAGAAATAACATACATAAGGGAAATTAATTAAAGAATCGTGAGTTTATGAGATTAGGGCCTAGGCGATTAAATGAAATTAATTTTTTTGCTGTTGCCTCTTTCTCATTATTTGCCTTTTTTTTCTTTTTTCTCTTTCTGTCTTCACATTTCACTTTCTCTTGATTGTTATGTATTTGCATAAAGTAGTGATAAAAATAATGAAGAACTGTACAATAGCGAATGATAAAAATCTTTCTGTTTCTTCGTATTCCTTTTCAACGCCCATTTGAATGAAGTAAGAGAGAATGTGAAATGAAAGAAGTTAAATTTATTTCGGAAAATTTGTTTTAAAACTTTTCCCTTCTACACTCTATTTAGGCTTTGATTTCTTTCCTTTTCCTGTTTCCTCTTTCTTACTTTGCTTATTTCTATTTAAAATTTTAAAATACGTTATTTTTGATTTAATTTTATTTTTATAGTTGAAGGAGAAGCATCATAATAAAAATGAAAAGAGGGTTGAAAAGTTTATTTTCAATGAAGACATAAAAGAAGCAATTAAGCAAAAGAAGTAAATGATAGGGTCAGTTCATTTACAAAAACTTAATTTCCTTTATATCGTTTGGCCTCTTTTCTTCCACCCATCAATTCTAAATTTTCTAATTGCTAAAGATGGTAAACGATTTTCTCTTCTCTTTTTCCTTTTATGACTCTGTTAATTTTACATCGATGCCCTATGAAGAAAAATTAAATTGGCAGAATCTTCATTTTCTCTCGTCTCTTTTATCTCATCTACCACCTCATCATTCTTATTCTTTCATGCTCGTTGAGAGGAAAGTAATTTAATAAAAATTGAAAGAGAAACTTTCATTTCTAATATATATCCAACTTCTAACCCTTTTCAACTCCTATTTTTATCTTCGACCATAAAAAAAAAGTAAAGGAAGGAGCTTTCAGTGCAATTTCACCTTCCTGTATGAATTTCTTTTAGATTGAATAAAACAGTTAAGTAAGAATTGTTTTATCAATTTGGCATTATTTCGATGAAAAAGCAACATATATTACATGACTACACTTATTTTCTCCCTCTTCGCCTTATTCTCAAACAAACACTATGTCGGAAGTGAACGGGATATGTATGCACGATATATACATAACATCGAAACAACATTTGTGTTTACTCACATGCATTGTTTGATTTTATAAGCAATCTAAAGAATGTATACCTGAAAATTCACTTCAAACGGACTCTTGAGAATTTCCTTACTCACTGAATGAGCTTTAATATATTTTTTAAACGTTTAACCTAATTAGAATTTTAACATGTGTTTAACATTTTACAAGTGAAGGTAAAGACTTTATTCTTTGAACAAAATTGGAAATCGTGCTCAATATAGAAAATTCTGAATCCTTGTAATAACTCATATTATTCTTCTTACATGCATGCCCTCTCTCGTTCTATTGTTTTTTTATTTATTTTCATGCAGCAAACACATGTACATACATAGAGCAAAAAATGTAAATATATATGTCGCTCTCCTGCATTGAAGTGCCTTTATTTCACGTACCAGCAATATTTTTTACTTTGTACGACACAATGAGAGGAAAAAAGGGCACCGGTGGGAAAAAATACACCAAAAAAAAAGAAAAATGTAAAGCGAATATAGGAAAAATTATGAAAATGAAATTTATGATCAGAATTCAGAATAATTTTGAAAAATGCCATCGTAAAGTGCAATAAAAGCTCAAGGTAAATGTGAAGCTATGAGAAGCACAGGTAGTCAGTTGGAAGAAGAAAAAAAGAAAGAAGAAATTATATTGCATAATTCAACTTCATGCACGTACCAATAAATCCCATATATCAAGTTTTAAAATAATGAAAATGAAGCATGAAAGCAAGAATCAGAAATTAAGAAAATTGCTTTCAGTAATTAAAAAATTTTCTGTATGTATGTGTAAGCGAATAATCGCGAAGAGAAACTTACTCGCTTGAACTTCTTCGAGGATTAAACATTTAAAAGTTTTCTGGCAGCAAGAAATAAGAAAATCCTTCTTTAAGCACTGCCAAAAATTAAAGTTATAATGTTAAATGCTAGAACATAAAATGAAATGACTTTTTTTCTGCTTACTTTACGCATCTTTTTGAAGCAATTAAAATTACAGTGAGAGTGTGAGTTGGACTTTTTCTTTTTCTAAAACACTGATTTTCCTCCTACCTAGTCGTTTGTTTATTGTTTTAAGTTAAATTCCATTCAAATTTATTACAACGATAATGCTCAAATTGTCTTCATTCTCTAAAATAGACATTTTGATTGTTCACACTTAGATAGCCTTTAATTGTCTGTGAGAGAAATGCGTTACAGTCAGCAAGTGTCAAAGCTCATCTTTCGCTCTTTTTTGCTTTCACCATTAAATGAAGTGAAAGATAGTGAGAGAAGCGAGACACGAAAAATGAAGATGAAATAAGAAGAATTTAAGGAGATGATGAGGATTAATTTGATAATTTTAAAGATATCGCACGCTCTACAGAGAGTTTTTTTCAACGGTATGGATTAAGAAAATGAATAGAGAAAAGTAGAAGTAGAAGAAGAAGAAGTGGTGGCATTTCGTTTTGCTTTCATTTAGTCAACGGAATATTGCATGATTTCTGATGCCATTTTGTATGCTTTCGAGCTGTTACCTTACTTACTATTGTGTAGATGGTCATAAAATTTTATAATCATGGAAATTACATAGCTGTATAAACACACCGCAGCTTTAAAATTTGAATGTGGATTAAAGCACACGATATTATGCTGGTGCTATTATATAGCATTTAATTGAGTTTTTGGAATTTAGTCATAAAAGGTTAGCATCATGCTACATATTACATTACTTTGTCGTCGTTGTCGTCGTCATCGTTTTCGTTCAGATGCTTTCGATTTTTGAACTTTTCATGCATTTTCAAACATTATCTGATGCATGTATATGGAATATTCATATTGCATAAGATACATACAAAAATTACCACTGCACGACAGCACCTGGTACAGAAAATGAGAAGCAATTCTTCCTCTCATTCACTTTAATTTGAACTTTCTCATTGCGATACACATTCATATACGCTCATGCATGTTTCACATCAACCCTTCATCAATTTTTAGGTCAATGAGAAGAGGTATGAGTGGAGATTATTGGCACCGAATGCTAGTATTATATTGATTTTTTCATCACCTATGAAATATTTTTATTTCAGAAACAAATTTCAACGCTCATTGATTTTTTCATTATGACATCCGGTTTTTCTTCTCTAGCTATTCTTGCTGGTGTCGTAAGTAATGAATGTGTATGTTTTACGCAAGAAAAGAAGAAGGCAAGAGTTGGAGAAGTGAAAACAAAGGCGTGTTGTATTGTATATGGCGGTCGTGTAAAATTATATATAATTTCGAAAGTGAAAAGTTTTTTTCTCTCTAGTATAGAAAAAGTAGAATCGAAGCATGTACGCATATTTATGGCATAAATCTTTTTTTCAAGAAGCACACAACAGCAACAGCAAAAAAAGAAGAGGATGAGGTTGAGAAAACAATTTAACAAGGTTAATATCACTCTTCAATGTTTTCTGCTCGTACTTTTCCGCTTTTTTTTGCGTAATTTCAAGCACATTTTTCATACTTCCGAAATGGAATTTATGTTGAAACATTTTATTTATATACAATTCTTCTTTCTTTTCTTCCTTTCTCTTTTGCCTCAATAAACAAATGTATGTGTGAGAAAATTTGTTGTTCTTTTGTTTAAAGTTTTTCTTTCATCAGACTCCCAAGTGTGAATATCGTGCGAATATGCGTGGCTGATGACTACTTTTCATTTCATTTTCGACATACATTTAGCAATTGTGCTATATTAGAGCAATTGCTAACACATTTCAATAAATTTTCGCTCTTTTATTAGAAAAATTAATAATTGAATCAGGAAAAGAAATTTTTGTTTGACGTCATATCGGAAGTATAAGCGAGTATGTGAGTATTTATAACTTGCTATTTCTTTCACCATTGTTTTTCGCATTTACTAAATGAAAGAAGGAATGTTGAACGTTTAAGCGAGCGCAATTTTTCAAAGATTCTTTTCCACTTTTTTGCTTGTGCTTTTTAATTATTTTTGAATGAGACTGGCAGATGGAAAGTGAGTGAACGAAGAAGAACGATTTCTCTTCATTTCCTTTCTCATTCCATGTTGTTGCTACATTCGCTTTATAATTACGCTTCATAAAAAGAAGCATTTAATGGAAATTACAGACTTTTGAGCATCAAAGTGCCACTTATTCCTTAATTATTGTATTTGAACTTTCTTTTCTCTCTCTTCTAAATGTGAATTAAATTTTTTCTCTTCTCTTTATTTGTATCACATTCTCAATTTTATCCACTCGCCAACAATGCAATTATGCCCTCGCTCATTCTCTTTCTTAATTTTTCATCATCAAATGCTTAATTACTTCCTATGAATCATTCGCAGGAAACGAAGAAAGAAAAGAATATTAAAATTTATGTTATGAGCAATTATTGTGAACAATGCAGAATGTCAGATTATTTCTACGTGAAAAATGAAATGCATTTATAGCAATATATTTTTATTTATCTTTTTCGTATCAATTCATTCGTGTACAACGAGTTGACACGTGTAGTTTTCCTTTACCCCTCATTCAATACCTACACAACATATATGTGAATTTGTTTATTTATTGCAATATTCAAAGATTCAAAAGGGCATGATAACGCGAAATCGAAATATCCTTGAAATAAATCGAATAAATGTATGTTTCCTCGTTTCACGTTTATTAAATTTAATACGCAACAAAGATACATGGCTGGTGAATACATTCGAAAAATACAACTCGCAAAAATATATGAATATGAAAAGTATGAGTATGAACATGAATCAGCAAATAAATTTTTTTACTCTCCAATTCTCTCTGTTGAAAATGAGAGCGCGATGGCTCACACACGAAATTTGATAATATGGTGATTAGGATAAATTTCAAAGTATGTGATGCACGTGAAGTATGTAGCTGATTTCCATATATAACACCAATTGCAACAGAATCAAAATGATATTGCTACACACACACGACATCAATTTAATTGCATTCAAAGCATTCTGTCAGACAGACAATAGAGCATTCTATGTGTATTGTTGAAAATTCTCATTTAAAATTTAATTTAATTTATAAACTTTTTAGCCAAACACTTTTGGCTTTTCGAGTGATGGAGTGTGCATGAATATTTATAAAATTAATCCTTAGATTGTTGAGATTTTCTCTAAATGAAACCGTAATTTAATTTAATGATTTTTGATTTTTAACATTTTCTTCTTTACATATGTTAACCACATTTATGCGGATAAATTTTTCTATTCTAACTTTGATAATAAACTTTTTTTTTTCAAAACTGTGAGTCAGACTGAAAAATTAAATCACATTAACTCAACATTTCATCACTATATGAGTACGTCTATATTAGATGTAATCTCAGGCATTCAATTAATTAAAGTTTCAAAAACTGCAGTGTGTTGTGACTTACCATTCTTATCCCTTTCATTCAGCATTTTGCCATTAATCAAGTTTATGACTAGAACAAGTTTGTAGACCAAAACACTTAAATATTCATTAAATTTCATTTTCACTAGTTATTTCTCTTAAACATTCATTAAATATTTAGGAAAACTTTCACAGACCATAATGCATATACACAAACGACCAAACCCGTGTTTATTCTTTCCTTATGGAATTTCATATTTTTTTTTACAAAAACATCAACAACTTTTTTTGTTTTCTTTCACTCATAGAATGCATGATGTCTATTCACTTTTTGTGTTTGTATGTTATCGTCATTAAGTGAGTGTTTGCACATTTCTGTCACATTTTATATCATACAGATACATATTACATTATATTGTCACTGCTTTTTTTTGTGAAGAACATTTTCTCTCCATTTAACCTTTTCTCTTTTCCGGAACGACGCGCTCGGTCACAATTTAGTAGTGTCAAGTAAGAGAAAAGCTCATATCAGTTCTTTTTTTTCTGCACTGCTCCTTTCTTCGCCTTCTTTCCATTCACGGAAAAATCCTCTCCAAAACATTAGGATGAAATCGTCATCAGATCAACTGAAATTATCATTACTTTCAACAAACGATGTGGAAAATATAATTTTTTTCCCTACTCTCAGTGCCCCTTTGGTTCATGGACACTAAATTTCTTGAAATAGCAGCAAATGTTTCTCATAATATCCGGATATTGCCATGAGAGATGTTTGAAAATAAGATTGGATTTTTCTCTCTTCTTCTCATCGGTCGTACTCATTTTTATTTGGCAAGTGTGGGGAAAAATGTGCCAGTAAATGCTCTTCTCGGTCAATTTTATCTAATGGAGCGATCTAAATTTGTTGAGTTCACTCCTTTTATCTTTTTCTCTTCCCCTTTAAAGTTGGATGATTCCGAGAGGCATCATTCCGGTTTCTAATGTTTATCTATTTCACTAAATTTCATTTCGCCATCCGATAGCATCGCATAAATGCTTATTGGGAATAAATGTGGAGAATTTCATGATATCGACCTTTCTTTATATGAACAAGAGAAATGAAAGGGAGCTGCAACTAAAGAAAATATTTTTCTTTATCCCCCATTCATTCACATTCATTATTAATAAGGAGATTGTAATGATTATTTTTATTATTGTTCAATATTAATGTTTATATCGAATTTTACATCTCAATAGATTATTATGCATTCCATTAATCTCACAAGTAGCTCCATTTTCTCTCGCTTTATTTGCCTTATTCATATTCTTTCATCAACCAACCCTCCACTTATTGCCTTAACCATTGCACCCGAACGTCGTCTGACTTAGTGAAAATCGATTTTTAATATCGCACATAACAGAAAAAAATTTTCCAGTTCACCGATTGCATAAATTAATATTTTCTTCAATTTCTTTCGAATGGATTTTCGTCTCTCTCTCGTTTTCATTCATATCAAATAATAAAATAAAATTAAGAGCGAAAAGAGGAGAAGGAGCAGAAACAGGCATTTGGTATTATATGTGCGACGCAAAGAGAAAAGAAAGCGAGATTAAATAGCCATTCAGTTTCGTTCGTCATGCTTTGGTGACCTAAGAATATGCCTCAACGCTCTGACTATGTCGAACATACACATTGGACCATGAATAGTTGGAAAAAAGGCAAAAAATATTGTTTTGATTTTTATGATTCTCTAGATATCGTTTTTATTGTGCGGCAGACCCATTCAAGATGACGATGATGATAGACAGAAGAAGCAAGCGAGGCGAGCAGGCAAACGATCAAGAAAAATGAAAGAAAGCAAATATGTATAAAATGAAAACGAAAGATGAAGAGAATCAGAAAAACATTTTGTGACTTTTATGAGATTTATATTTGATTTTCATTGCTCAACAAAATACCAGAGATAGCAGAGATGAAAAGGAAATTCGTGATGAGCACTTGACATGACGAGAGAAAGAATAAAAATGAGAAGTGTGTGCTTCTTCCATTTTGTCTATCTTTTCTTTTCGTTTTGTTATGGACATAAATGTCATAAAGTCTCGAGTAGTTTCTCTCACTCTTGGCTTGTTTCTTTTTAAAGATGAAAAACTACATACTTCTTTTATGCCACATTAAACGGCCTCTCGACTCGACTCTTTTCTTCTTTATCATCGCTTGAAAGGCCTACAATCATTTTCATCTTGCCTTTATTGAATAGAGTAGAGTATAGTGCACATCTCATCTCTTGAGTTGTCGTCTACTAAAATGACCATGAATAATACAATGCGAGTGAGAGCGTGTCATACGAGTGTTTTAGCATTCTGAATTGAATTCTTCTTCTCTCTCTCTCTATCTTCATTTTCATGATAAAGATTATTATGAAACGAGCGGAAATGTGAAATAAAAGAGAGTGAAAGAGTGAAAGCAGCCCTTTTTGAGTGTGTTTGAAGCATCATCCCAAAGGTTATTTTCATACATTTCCGTTCATCATAATTCTCGTCATTCATGAGTAGTAAAAGGATTTTTCTTAATATATGTGAATTTAGTGTGCACCCAAAAAAAAGTTTTTTTTATTTACAATTCAAACTTTGTGCGACTGATGGTTTGGAAAAAGGGACAAATGCCAAATGAAGTTTTATTTTTTATTTGGTTCAGAGGTGACAAAATAAATTTAAAGTTTTCTTATTATGAAAATAATGAGTTAAAGCAGAGTTGTAATAAATTTAGAAATAGCACAAATCGAAAACATTTTGAATAATTAAGAAATTGCTAATTACAAAGAAATGATCATTAGGGTGACTGGAAGGATGGACACTAAGGCAAAAGAATTTCATGACAGATTCTGTAGCGCAACGAAATGTTTACAATTTTTAAAAATTCTATTTTACGAGATTTAAAATGGATTAAAATCATTATTATTTACACTTTTTTCATTCAGAGATTACAAATAATGACACAAAGAAAGAAAATTGATAAATAAACTATTTATATCACATGTGATATGCAATTTTTGCCATACTCCTTTGCAGTATCAGTTCGATACCAATTTTTTTAATTTTAGATCTTCGTTCAAGTGATTATTTCCTTGGCTAATGAGATATGAATTTTTTAAAAAAGAAATAAAATCTTTTTATTTGTGTTTTGTAGAATCATCAAAAAACGTTTAGAAAATTGAAAATGAGCTAAAATAATGCTTTTAAGAATTTTAGATGTAAGAAATAAACTTTCTTCATTAGTTTTACTTGCTTTCTAACAAAAAACTTAATTTTATAACAATTCTGAATGAAAATAATTTTTATGAACTAGTTTTATTACAATTATTTCCAACTCTGAGAAATAAAATATGTACTGCCCTCTTGAATGTTTATGGATAGCAAACTCATACAGAAAAACATCATAAAATCCATATCAAATTCTATATAGAGTGTAGAGAATGAGAGGGACATGAAAATAAAAGAAAGAATGAAAAAAGTCATCAAAGTGTTGCGTACAAAATACTTATAAACCCATCATCGTCATATATGAAAGTCGAGAGCAAGCGATTACAATATGAGTATGCGTTTTCACAGTTTTTGCTGCTCTCTTCACCACCACTTCTCGTTTTTGCATGAATCTACAACGATAATATATCAAGTGGATCCTTGTCGACTAAGTACTTGAACAATGAGCGCAAAATGCTCGATTTGTCGTCAAAAATGTGCTTAATTTAATTTCATGTCGCACAATTTCCCTTCTCCCTCTCTCTTTTCAACATAAAATTGTTCACTTTATGCCGTTATTTTTGTGAAATAGGGCATGAGTTGGCATGCGGATGAATGAAAAGCAATAAGATGAGATGAGATTATAAGCGAGCGAACAAAATATGTGTGGTGGTAACATTGATGACGATGAAGAGAGAAAGCAATGTTCCATCATAATCGTAGGCATTTTTTTTTCAATAATCATACATGATCGATTCATGTCTTTTTCTCATCATTGACGTAGTCCTTACTTATCTATCTTTCACTTTAACAAGTTTTCAATTTGTTTTCTTTTTTACTCTCTATCTTTTTAGTGAAGGGCAACACAAGATACAGAAAGAAAACATAGAAGAAAAACTGTTTATTCAATGAAATCTGTTCCGTAATTGAATTGCTTGCTTTTCAAAGTTTTTGAAATAAAGTGACTGAATAATTTAAAAAAAGTTTTAAGCGCATTTTTATCAATAATATTTTTCCATTGAAATTTTTAAACTTTAAAAAAGCAAATGAAAAATCAGCTAAAAGTTCTTTTTTTTTGATGACTCGTAAAATATTGTATAAAAGTCAAATATCTATAGATACAGAGGAAATGGAGACCAAAATTGAACAGTAGCAACATCATCAGTTCATTTTTAGACTCGTTTCAGTGGAAACAAACTTGAATTCAATTTCACAACAATTTTCTTCTTTAGAATTTGTCCACTAACGTTCATCCTCCTTTTGCTACTGGTTAAACTTGATATTCGTTATTTCTATTTGTTGTTTCTTTCTTTTATGTACGTCTATAATTGAAATTAAGGTTCATTTTTTCTTCTGTTCACTGTTCCATCTTGAATTACAAATAGCAGAAAAAATGGTAGTTGCTTGCAAGATAGTTTATTATGCTTTCTTTTTTTCCATATATATATATATACAAATATGTAAGTATTGAAAAAAAAAATCCTCACACCCATACACAGAAAAACAAATCGTTGAAATACAATCAAAAAATAATATTCAATTCAAAATGCAAACGTGATGCCATTTCTAAGAAATTGATTTTCATGGTGATAACAGAATGAAGAAGAAAAGAAAACAGAAAATTTTATTTATATTTAAATAAGGCTTTGTTGTGTATTGGTATTTGAAAAATTCGCACTTATTTGCCATCATCATCATACACTTCACGTGTCTACGTGTTTTTCTCATCGTATCATGTTTCACATGGAAACTGAAGGAGAAAAGGAGTTCGAAGAAAAATCGCTTGTTGTTGTCTTCTTTTTATTTTTGTGTGATTGTTATTCGCACATCTGCAGCAACGTACAGTTGTCATGAAAATATTTTTAAGCACATTTCATAAAATTTATTGTAATAGAAAATTTATTTTTTATTGAGCCGATTGTGTCACTTTCTTGAAGCATCAAAAAATGCGCTTGAGTCGTAAGCAATCAAAATTTGAGTCAATTTCACCTTTCTCACATTACAAAGTGGATGAGACATGAAGAATTCTGCAGTACATTATTGCGTCACTACGAATAGCTCTCGATGAAATTTGATCGAGTGATATGAGTCATTGCTGATTATCAAGTTATGCGTAATGTCGAGTACACTTATTCTCAATGCAGAAATGGAATTTATTTCAACTAATCAAATCAAATAGAAAATGTGAGGAAAGGGAGATCGACAAAAAATCCTCATGAATGAATGCAATGAAAACCCTTTCAAGAATTTATAAAGAAATACAGCGACTTTGAAATGGAATGAAGAAATATCTCTTGCTTCTATTTGTGCAAACATTCTGTTGCATTTTTCTTTCTTTCGCTTTAAAACTTTCATGTAATTGTAGACATTTGTGAAGTACCTCTCATCTTCTTTTTCTGCACTCGAAGTGAAAACGAATAGAATGAGCGAAGCGAGTTCATTGAGTCAGCATAAAGCGAGTGATGCGGAAGAAACAACATTTTGAGTACATTTGAAATGAAATGAAATACATAAAAACCATGATGTTTTGTTACTGTTGTAACCCAAGTTTGCTACTGCTACTGCTACTTGTCTATCTCTCTCACTTAATTTTTTGCAAAATGAAAACAAGGCAAAAACTCTTAAAATAATTTGCCAATTTCAAAAATGTTGATTTTAATGCCAGAAAGTAGTTGTGTAAAACTAGTTGTTTTCAAGTATGATTGTTTAATAAAATTAATTATGGAAATTAAATTTTAAAATCTTTGTAAAGTTCAAAGCAAAGATCTTTACATATTTTGTAACGTTAAGATTATTTTGGTATAATTTTAGTACATTTTGTGTATTTTTAGCGCATTTTTGATCAAAAATGTTACATTTTGCGATAATTCATAGTAAATAGTTTGGGCTTGATATATTCCTGAGAGTTTAAAATGATAATAAAAATCTCTAATTTGAAATTATACGTAATTTTAAGCTGCTGAATTACCATTATTTAAAATTATTAAAATTGTTCTTATTCAATCAAAATGATTTTAACAACAGAGTAATTTATTAGTAGTTTTTTAAATCAAATGAGACGTTTTTAACAGAGTCTGAAATCGTTTTACAAATAACTAAAAATCAACTAAATTTTAATCGATTAAAAAATAAGACACTAATCGATTAAATTTTAGTTGAAGTTAGAAGCGTTAATCGATTTTTACTTGAAATTTTTAACTAAATTTCAACTAACGCAAATTTTTCAACTAAAAAACAACTTAAATTTAATCGATTAATGATTTATTTTTAATCAATTAAAATTTAGTTGAATTTAGTTAGTTGCAACTTAATTTTCATACGGTTTCGAATTCTAGTTTTTAATTTCAGATCCAAATCAATTTTCTTTGAATTTTCTATTAAAACATTAATTTATAAAAATTCAGATTATGAAAAATTTCAACGAATTTTAAAATTTTAAAAAATTAAGAATAATTTTTGATTAAAATCCAGATTAAATTAAATTCAGCGAAATATTTTTGACCAAAAATTTTAAATCTCCATGAATATTCTGCAAAATTGTTCGATCATAAATTTGAATCAATTTGATAAAAGTTTGGTAAGAAAGTAAGATTTAGAAAAATAAAATAACCATCATAGAGTCTTCACCTTAATAACAGCCAAACAAACTCTCGTAAATAATCATTAATCAAGAGTCCTTTCTACTTTCATCCAACTTTTAGTCTCTGCTTTCTTTTCTCTCTACCATTATGTTCAACTCATCCCGCACTTTTAGCATTCAACATGGCAGTAGAAAATAAAAGAAAATTTCATGATGCGTTTTGCCATAGAAATGAACTTCGTAAATTTTCATGTTGACAAATTTATATAGATGAAATTTTTATATAAAAAAGAATATGGAATAAATGCAGTGAAAAAGATGTGAATTATTTATTTTTTCACTTCAACTTGAATGCACGAAAAAGGGACTTCATTTTCATCTCTTGAAGTAATCATCATCATTATTGTTATATTCCACGTTATATTCATACACATCTTTTCCATTTATTAGAGAATACAACATAATATACACACATGAGTGATGAAAAAATATATTTTGCTTCCTTTTGCCTTTTCTCCATATTCATTTTGCCCTCGCATTGTTTTTTGTTGTTGTACATTTCTCATCCTTCACATCATCTCCTTCGTTTTTTTTTGTTACTTGCAAAAATGTGTGTACAGACATACTCGCATATACATAAATAAAAAAGCAAAAATTCACTCGCAGTGAATTCGCCTTTAATAATGCAGATGGTAAATCATTTTCGGTGAGGAAAAAAGTATGTAAGTGAGATACTTCACTTTGTGCTGAGTTGCTAAGTAGATTTTCTTTTTACCGGCAACTCATCTCGCTTCAGAGCTTTTTTTTGCTCGTCACAATGCAAAATACTTGATTTTAATGAATTTCACCCGCTCATAGAAGTGGATTTCACCTTTTTAAATTTTTATAATTACAGTTTAGAGAATTCTAACAATAATTATTGAAAAATTTTCTTTTTTAAAAAACAAGAAATATTTTACCTTGAAATAAAGACAGAAAATTGTCGAGTATTTGTTGGAAAATTTACGAAAAAATTTGCTCTTTTTATTGGCCTTTATACTATATAAAAGACATTTAATGGACAAGGTAAAATCTTCACATCTTCAATATTTTAAATGTACCGAAAAGAAGAGCAAGGAAGAAAAACGGAAAACAGACGGTTCAGTGAGTGGGAGAAAGAAAAGAACCAAAAGGTAGAAAAACATTGTGTGCGTATTATTATCTCTTGAGAAATGAAAAAGAGCTTCGTTGTGAGTCCGGGAGGGTCCTTGAAATATGTTTTTATGCTTTATGTTATCTGTGATTTTCAATTTTTTTCCTCATTCTTTCTTAAAGGTTAAATCAAAGTTTAATCAGGTAAAATTTTTATTTTTATTCAAAAAAACACACACATTTCACCTTTTCTTCCTCATCGATATCAAATGCCAAGTTTTTGACCCTGAGAAAACTTTCTTTTCTCTACTGACTGTCATTCACTCTTTTTTTTATTTGTTTCTCAATAAAAAATGAGCTCGGAATTGGTTTATTTATCAATATATCGATAAAAATAGAAGAGATAAGGATAATACTTTAAATTGAAAGTAAGAGGACATGAGCATAGTTGAATGAGAGACAAAATGGATAAAATGCCATTTGCTGCTATTTTCCAATCAATCACAATAAAAACGAGATTCTCGTAGCGTGATATTTTATCGCGTCTCGTTAAATTCATACAATTTAGCCTCTGCTGCTGTTGTTGACTTTTATATTTTCCCCAAAACCTTTCAATTTGGACACGATGTGGTTAATATTTTTTTTTTTTTGGTATATGTCTTAAATTTCACTTCTTTAAACGCCCCAAATCACTGTCGATTCGTGTACACACGCAATTAAAATTTAAATTTTCTCGTTTACTCTTTTTTTTTCTTTTTTGACACTTTAAATAGACACACACAATTGATCGATCCTAATTTTCACTTATTTTATTTTTACGATATGCGTGATTTAAAGTTCAATATACAGCCACTAAATTGATGATTGACAGTTTCATAAAAAAAACTTATATTGTTCGGCTTTAAACCTTTTTTCACTTTCTCGCTGTATGATTTTCTCTTTTAGCATTCACCACATGAAAAGATACACATCTACTCCTTTGTTTATTTTTCCAAAACAAAGGGCACGAATTTCTTGCGTGCTTTAATCACGAGATTTCAGCAGAAACTAAAAATGAGAATTTTCCAGCAGAACGGAAATGAACGAGTGCTGACGAGAAAAAAAATCATATGTGGGTGATTTCTTTTGTGAAACATTACATTTAATAAAGGATGAAAAGAAAGCATTGTTGAATGTTGTTGTTTTTATTTAATAAAACATTGAAATTTGAATGTTTTATCTACACCGTGAAATACAGAAACAAAACATTAAACTTCACTTGCAATTAGATGTTGTTCAAGATTTTTATTGAATTAAGTGAAAACATTTTTCAAATTTCCCTTTAAAATGTTTTCATAACAATTACTTTCTATTGATGTTAATCATTTGTCAATTTGATTTTATATCTTCTTAAAGAATGCATACTTAGGGGTTGTTTGTAAAATACGTAACGCAAAGGGAGGAGGGGTTCTAAGGTACAAAAATTTTTAATTCAATATGGTGACAACGTTACAGGGGGGGAGAGAGGATCTAAAATGGTCAAATTTTGCGTTACGTATTTTACGAACAACCCCTTAAATGATTTTATTCAAATCAAGTTGACTAAAAATTTTCAAAAAATATTTTTGAAGAAAATAACATTATTTCTCTTATAGTTTTAATTTTCTTTGATTTTTAAACTCAAAATAAAAATTGTAAGATAAATTGAAGTTTTGAAATTATTTATACACTTCAAAAATAAAGATTCAAATTTGATTTTTCGACAAAAATCAAATTGAAGTCAGGTCATCTGAATTTCAAGTCAACTTGATTTTGTTACCAAATCAAAGAATCAAATTGTGATCACAGAGTTTATTGCTTGATATGGAATTCTGAATACCGTCTTCCCTCGAAAATAAGAGCCGGCTCTTGTATTCAAGAACCGAAAAAATATGCTCAGTTTTGTTTACTTTTTGTATGGAAAAATATACTTTATTTCGAAAATGGCTCTTTTATTTAAATACAAGAGCCGGCTCTTATTTTCGAGGAAAGACGGTAAATCTTTTGATAATTTTGACCAAATGATATTGTATTTATAGCATTGAAATTTACAGTTTTCTCACAAAAGTTTGTTAAAATTAAGTGAAATTTAAATGAAAAATTGAAGAGTTCATCCCTTGTGCCTTCATGATATAAAAGAAATTCCAATAATTTTGCATCCAGGAGGAACAGATAGACCGTTATTGGTACTTAATTTGAATTAATTACCAAAACTGCGCACATTTTATTTGTTGTGCATTTTAAGATTTTATTTCAACTCAATTAAAAATAGTCAAAGTTAAAGATTATAATTTCTGTTTTTCATAAATTCGTACTAAGTTTGTGTTATATCAGTGTTTTTTACACACGAAATGCTTCAATGCCGTCAAAATACAATTAAAAAAGTTAAAATAATTTCGCAGAGAGCGGCCTGAAACGTGCAATTTTTTGTAATTTTTTAAAAATTAATAACGGCTAAAAATTCTGTCCGTTTTCGCTGGTTTTGCATTTCCCGAAAAGTTAAAAAAAATGATAGATAGATAGATTGGTACAAATTGAAATTGCAAATATATGAAGAAACTTGTATTTTTGTAAGTCATTTTTATTAATGACTTTCCGTGATTTTTTCAATTTTTAACTACAACTTTAACAACTTCTCTATAATTTCTAAAATTTTACTTCAAAACTTTGTGAAATTAAGTTTAGCTTTTATTTATAGCTGAAAAAGTTTTATTAAATTCGAATAAATTTCAAACATATTTTTGTGACAGATTTAATTTTTCATTACGAAATGTCAATTCATATGTGTGGATGGATGAATGTTTGTGTGTTGGCGATTTCAATTAAACAAAATGTTTAAAATATTTATAGAATATGTTTTCGCAGAAAGAGAAATTATTATCCACAATAATTTTGTGTTTAT
>JACWBX010002067.1:0-31409 GCA_014622435.1 Polypedilum pembai | reverse complement strand
AAAAAAAAGTAATATGTCACTCACCTGAAGGATAGAGTTGTCAAAGTTAGCTGCTATTGATGCAGTTATGATACTTGGACGATTCTTTTGACGTGCTGTAAATGATCCCGGAACATATGATGATGTAATCGTAGTTGTTGATACTTGTGAATCTATAAAGAATAAAAATTAATTTTCTCTTTTGACCGTTAGAAAAAATTTTTTATAAAATAAAAATATTTCAAGCTTTTGGCTGAAACGATGTAAAATGAAGCCCTGTATTAGTTTCAAAAAACTCTTTTATGTCGAAGAACATAAAAAATCAGCTAATTTTTATTATTTAAGTTCGTTGTTAGCAAACTTTATGAATTTTAAATGATTTCGAAAAATCGTAGTTGCAGGTCGTCGGATAACAGTCGTGTGAAATTACCAAGAATTTTCTCTTATGTTTTATTGTTCCATCGAATGAAAGAGAAGAAGAAAGACTGTAAGAGGTCATTCCTTGGCATCAAAATGTGATAAAGAAAGAGAGAGAGAAAATGTTACTAGTACGTTTATGGATTTTGGCACTGAATACAGTTTCAATTTTCTGCAACGCTACACAAGAACGCATTAGGCACAATCTCATATATATGGAGAAAAAGAGAGCTATATATAGCACAGATAGTAGAGTAGGTTAACGCCATGCAGTCTAATAATATTCAATTACAAAAAATGCTGATCAAGTTCATTAAAAATATTCTAATGAATGTCATAATAAATTATTCTTAATTTCAAGATGAATGCAAAAAAAAATTGTCCTAGATCAATTTATTTATTTATTTCTTCGACTCTGTCAGCAAGTTGATAAAAATGAATTGCGAACAAGGCAAATTTGACATAAACATCGAGATATATTTTCAGTTTATTTAGCAGCAGCAGTGAGAATATCGCAAGTTTATATAAACATGACACATGCTGTTCACTCAAACGCACAGCACACACGCACTCAGTCGTAAGCTATGAATGTATGAAGAGAAAATAATCATCAAGTCGTTACTGTCATCTGAGGATTATTTAAAAAGCTATTTTCACAATGCACAACACTCGAGAAGATAATTGAAAACTTCTCTCCATGTATATGGCATACAATTCTTTGTGCTTAAGTTCTTTTTTGTCATCACCTTTTGTCACATTAGAGAGAGAAAGAAAAGCATTGAATAAATTCTCAACAAAATACTTTGCAAGATTTAAAAAGATAAAATTTAATTTCATTTCGTGCTAAGTACTTTCACAGGATTATGAGAAAAAACAATTTTTTCAGTTAAGAATTTTCACTAATTCACCATATAATCCTTCTTCATGTGAATTTTGTAAATTTTTTTCCATGAGAATTTCTATAGCAACAATTACAAATGTTCGCGCTTTTAATTACTAGACTTTATGAATGCAATAGAGCTTGCATTGTGCGCGCTCATCCATAGAGAGAGTGAGAGAAAGCATATTGTGTTGAAGTTGCATATAGAGAGCAAAACAGGAAAAGCTTTAACAAGGCATTCAACAAATTCTCACAAAAAAAATGAAACGAGATAGAGGCAGTAGTTGCACATATCCAGGTTACAAATATTGTTCTCTTGTCAACAAAGGACTTTTTACATTCATTCTCTGTGCACTACTTTTTTTCTATTTCTATCTTTTTTTTGTTACCAGATTAAATTGATTGAATCGAAAATTTTAGTAACTTGCATTTTACAAAGCTCCAAATTTAAAAAATTTTCTATAAATTATAAAATTTTTGTCAAGGAATGAAAAAGAGGAAATTTTTTAATATCAAAGTTTCTTTTAGAATTTTTCAAGTGTAAAACACTTAAAATTTTCTAGGGTTCGAATTTGAATCCAGATCTGCACATATACTTGTGCAAGTTGCATTCAAATTGACTTAATAAAAAATATTTTTAATTTATTCAAATTTTAGTTATTTTGGTCAATATTTTGGTAAATTCAAGAACTATTGACTTCCATATAAATTTGATAAAAATTTAACTGAAATAATTAAAATCTGAAGGAATTAGAGACATTTTTTGATTAAGTCAATTTGAATGCAACTTGAACAAGTATCAGTTCAGATACTTGACTATCTGTATTCAAGTCCAAATCCTTTTAAAAATATTGAAATTTTTTTATTTTGAAATCTATAAATGGTTTCAAGACTTCAATTTTACTTTAAAATAGAGTTCGGTACATTAAGTGTATCCATCTGTTCAAGTTGAATGCAAGTTACGAAATCTAAAAACATCTCTAAAATTTAGAAAGCATTTTAGTTAATATTTTTTATGCATAGAAAATTCAATAGCAATTTAAAAATGACTAAATTTACTAGGTTTTGATCGAATTAAATTAAATTTGAATGAATTAGAAACGTTTTTAGATTTTATAAATTGCATGCAAATGCCGAACCCTACTTTAAAAACATTTATTGAGCTTACAAAAAATGATTTTAAATTTTCGAAGAAAATTAGAAGTCAACTTGATTTAAAATTTAAATTTCCATCCTCGAATTCGAAACCATTTTTAATTTAACCGCAATTAACTAAATTTTAATTGACTTTTAGACAAAGATTTTAACCGGTTAAAAATAACTAAAATATATTCAGTTGGAACTTTATTTTTAATCGACTAATATTTAGTTGAATTTTAGCTAATCAGTTCCGGATTTTGATCCATCTCATGAAATTTATAAATAATCAATCTTTTAACTTTCATCCCTTAGATTTTTGTACACTACATGATGAAGATAAACAAACGTTCTATAGAAATGAGAGCAAGCTAGATAGAACAATTGTTACAAGGTTTAAGAGTAAAAGAAAAATATTCTTTTCACTAACTTTTATATTCAACAACACAAAAACAAAACTAGCACAGAAATAGATTCCGCTTTGATAATTTCAATTGACAGTTTGAAACTTTTATCCAAAATTCTTTTGTACGTTTAATTAACTTTTCTGTATTTATCTTAAAGTCCAAAGCAAGTTCACAAGAATCAAGAATTTAAATTGCTTTTTCTCACTTGATGGCAAAGCAAGGATGTTCGAGAGAAAGATATACACGCACACACGAAAGTATTATAATGCTGCAATCATAAATCTCAACGAGCAAGTGGCAAAAGTAAATCACATTTAACAGCAGTGTTTGCTTAGTGAATTGAAGTGCTTGCGACACTATGGAACATCAGCGATCGACTAAAGCACACAACAGCAAGAAACATTTTGTGCCGGTAGGAATTTTTTTTCATATTTTTGTTTCGTCCTTCTCTTCAACCACCCCATTTGAGGCGCAGTTATATTGAAATTAAGGCTGCTTGGCATTTTCTGGCATAAATGGATTGTTAGTGTCCCACACTATTTTCTCTTCTCTCTCTCTCTCGCTTGCTTGCCTGTTTGTGAATATATGAGCAAATTTTGGAATGAGAATCAGTTATGTGTACAAGAGAATAGACAGGAAAAGTGTTATTATTTTTTTTTTCATTCTCTCTTTTTCTCTCATCATCATTGCATGAATGCTTATAAAAAAAGACGAATGTAATTTTTTTCTCTATGCGTTTTAAAAGTGTGTCTAGGAGTAAAAAAAAGGCACTTTAAAAATCGACTCGCATTTCAGTCATTCTTCCTGTTGCAACTTTTTCCTTCTCTTTCACGGCAAATAATTTATGTTCATTTGCCGTTTACACGAACAACATTTACATGTCATTTCACATTCTCTTCGTCAACATGCAAGGCATGTTTCATTATCGTAATAGAATAGAAAAGCTTCTCTCTTGTATGTATGTCTGTGGACACTTGAAATGCTGATTTGAATCGCTGCCAAGGCATGAGAATGAATAATTTTTACTCTCTCTCTTTTGATTTTTTTCTTTTCTTTTCATCTTTTTCATGTTTTTTATCAAATTTTAATAAAGATTTATAGAGAATATCACATAAGATGACTTTATGATGCAATAAAAAGAAAATCAATTTAAATTATAATTATAACGGTTTTTTCAAAAAAAATTCGAAATTTACTTTAAGTTCGAAAACTTTTTTTCGAAATTATCAAATTCTATTTTCATTAAAAATGTTTCACGGAAGTCTTTAAAAAAGAAAAATATGTTTCAACTCACCACGACGTTCACCATTTTCGACACTAAAGAATTTTTCTTTAGCTAATTCTTTCTTCTTTGAAGGATTGCTGTCAGCATCAGCAAAAGGAATTGTGTCGAACGTTTGTGAATTTTCACGCACTGTTTGCGGTGATTCGGTTGATAAATCACTCTTTTCAGTCATTGCGTCCATCGTGATTTTATGTGATTGACTTGTCATAATTGGCGAGGTATTTGTTGTTAAAACGGGTGTTTTCGACACTTTCGAGATCGTGACAGTTGTTCTTATCGATTGCTTTTCAACTGAACGTTGCTTATTAAGTGTTGCCAGCGACATAACGATTTGGTCACAATGCGATGAAAGGTCTTTCTTCGCCTGCAAATAAAAATTGTTTACAAATTTGCCTATCAAAGAGCTAATGAATGATTGTTTATTTAATTTCAAATCAAAACAGAGAAAAATGAAAATAATTTTATCTAAATGATCAATCAGGGGGATGGACACGGTGGCGAAAACTTGAAAATTTTTTCGCCCTTTTCGCCCCTTTTGCCCCAAAGTTTTATTTTTTCCTATTTCAACATTGAATTTTTTAACTCTTTTGATGTATTTTGATTATTTCTACAAAAAAAATACTACAGACATTGAAATTATGTAAAAAAGAGCAAAAAATTTTAGCTATGATTAAGATTTGAAATCGCGATCTCAAAAGTTTCACTGAAAAAATTATAAAAAGGGGCGAAAATTTTTCGCCCTTTCGCCCCCGTGTCTATCCCCTTGTGATCAATAATTAAGATCAACTAACCTTCTCTAAAAATTCCATTTGCTCCTTAGCTGATGGATCCGTTGATTGAGAAGCAAATTCAATAGCAAATTTTAAATCTTCTTGTTTCTCCTGTTCAAACAATAAACAAAATTTCAGTCAGAAATTGAAGTGAATATCGACAGACACGCACGCTCTCTCTTTTTGTGTAAAACGATCATTCACAATGTCAATTAGTAAAGAAAAAAAATTTTTTCTTTCTCGAGCAACCTCGATGATGGAGTTACGAAGGAAAAACTATTTCTAGTTCATTAAAATTTTCGCTTCATTTGCAAACATGAGATTTTTTTTTATTTATGTTTCATTTTAATAAATTTTCAATTTTTTTTTCTCTACCGCGCCCCGTCTCGTGTGAAAAGAAAAAAAATTGCATCAAACAAGATCGTTATTGTTATTTTATTCTCGTTCGGCGTCTCTCTATATGTTGTTGGCAATCTATTATTAGCCTTCAACTGTTTTTTAAGATTTATTTTTTGTCTTGTATTTTATTTTCTCACAATTTATCTTAATCTTTTTAAGAGATTCTCCCATGTAATGTTTTCACTGTCAATAGTTTTCTTTTTTCACCTTTAAGGTGTGAAAAACATAACAAGCGAGAGTAATTTATAAATATACGATAATTGATCGAAAGGCACGTGAAATATTTCCTTTGATATTTTATAAATAACTAACAGAGAAAAAAATTTTTCTGTTCTTGCCGTTCACAAGTTATGAATTTTCACATGCGATCGCGAAAACTTCTCATATGAAACTGAAACTTGCTCATTTATTTATACAAAAAAAAGAAAAAAGAATTTTCCAAGAGAGAATGTGAGAAGAAAAATCAGCATGATCGTGAGCATAAGAAGAGATTGCGTGCTGAGAGAAAAAGTCAGTGTTGCTCAACTCACCCCAATATCTAAAATTCTCTTTGTCAAATCTTCGTCTGATGTGTGATCAACAGATTTTGCGATTAAATCTTTAACTCTTTTTAATACTTTCTCAACTAAATCCTCAAGTTTGATCGATGCCGTTGAAGTTTGTGTCTGCAGTAAATCAAGAGGAAATTTCTTGTCGGCAAAGACCTTTTCTTTTGGTGAATACTGATTATCTTTGTCAATTTCATTGCTTTTTTCTAACACATTGTTAATGTTTGTTGTGTTTGCATTTTGCATGTCTTTATATTTGTCACGCAATGTTTTCTGTATTTCAAGTAGTTTATGTGTTAAGTCACTATTTTTGCCATGTGTTTCAAGAATAAGTGTATCGCCCTGTGATAATATTAGAGCAGCATCTGGTGCAATTGATAATTTCATATGTTCAATTACACTATTGCCATCATTGCAAGCTTGAATTTGCTCGAGTGTTTGATCTAATTTCTTCATTATATATCTCGCTGTCTTTTCAAATTGTTCAACGCGTTGGTCTAATGGTGTCATCGTTTTGTAAGTAAATGGTGAATTTGTAACTACTGATCCGTTTAAGAACGATTCATCTTGATTAAATGGATTATCTTTGCCTGGTTCAGCTTTTATTGGTGTTTCAATTCGTGACTGTAGAAAGAAAAAAAAAATCTTAATTTTATTAAATTTTATTCATAGACTTTGGAATTGAATGGAGATAGTCAAGTATTTTCACAGATACTTGATCAAGTTGCATTCAAATTGACTTAATCAAAAAATGTCTCTAATTCCTTCGGATTTCAATTATTTCAGTCAAATTTTTGGCAAATTTATATGGAAGTCAACAGTTTTTAAATTTACCAAAATATTGACCAAAATAACTAAAATTTGAATAAATTAGAGACATTTTAAGTGAGTCAACTTGAATGCAACTTGATCAAGTATATGCACAGGCCTGCGTTCAAGTCCGAATCCTACTAAAAATTGTCTCTAATTCCTTCGGATTTCAATTATTTCAGTCAAATTTATATGAAACTCAATGATTTTTAAATTTACCAAAGTTATTTGAAATATATTTTATTAAGTCAACTTGAATGTATTTTTTTTGGATTATAGTTTTTCCCAGGCGGAGTTATTGCTAACTCACAGGTGTACGTAGACTGAAGTGCCTGTTGTGACCTAATCCTGGCTCACGACAGTGATCGAGTTGACTGTATATTGTAATTTTTACAGAAATGTTAAATGACTGAACTTGAATGTACAAGTATCAGCTCAAATACTTGACTAACTGCGTTCAAGTTATTCATAAAAAATAATAAATAGCGTGCAAAACAATGGAAATTTTTTTTTCTAAATTTTACCAAATCACTATCAGAATCTATTTCTACAGAAAAGCGTGGAATTTCTTCATCATCTGAAAATTCCAATGGTTCATCATTATCTTTATCAGCGCTATAGAAACTATTTCGTTCCTCCATCAAGAGCTCTTGCAATGTCGGACGCAATTTCATCATTGAAATAACTTTTTTCTCTTCCACTTCTGAATCGAGTAAAACATCGCGATCTTTTTCGAGTATTTTTTGTTTTTCATCATATGAAATTCGTTTTGTTTCAATGAAAAATTCATTCGGTTCTTCATTATCAAAATCGAAATTTGAAACTGTCTTCAATTCGCGTTCGAGTTCTGTTTTTAACTCATCAAATGAGCCACTGCCATTAATGCCATTGAATGACTTTCGATTTGGTCTTGGTGTTGAATTGGCAGTGTCTGTATCTGACGAAGCGTCAATTATATGAACTGTTTCAACCTGCTGTGGTTCAAATTGATTACAATTTTCTAAAATGCTCACAGTGTCAACAATTTGACCAACTTTTGGCATAGACTCTTCTTGCATCTTATTATTAGACTTAAGTGGCAATAAATCGGGCATCACAACAAGATTTGCTTCACGACTATTATCGGATGTTGCAGAAATTGGCGTTCGTGAACGTCTTTGTCTGACTGTATCGCTAACAATCACAATTTCAGTGTCATCATCAGATTTTAATAAAAGTTGTGCAGTTTTAAGGTGAAACTCAATCGCTTCCTATATATGTGTAAAATCAATGAACTCAGTGTAAATAAATTGTTGCTTTTTTGTGAAAGAATTTATTTTTTGTTCAAATCACCGTAATTAGTATTTTTATAGTGTGTTATGATTACTTTTTCACCCACAATTTATTTCCATTTTAACTATAATAGAATATGTAGAATGATGAATAGTACTCCATAAATTTGCTCCATTATGTCCATAAAAGTATTTACAGAGAAATTAATTTATATATAGGTTGATAGTAGAAAAGAGAGAGTAAAAATACATCAATATCCTGGTAATGTCACTCAACAAAATTTTGACCGTTACAAAAATAATTCAAATGTGATTTTCGAAAAATATTTGAATTTTCGAAATACGTTATCGTACAAAATAATTCAGCTTTTAAACTGAAGTTCTTTGGAAAAAAAAACCTGTTTTAGTTCGATAAAAATATTCCTTTATCTTAAGGAATAATCATAGTTAAAGTCATGATGAAATGTACGTTTTTTTTCTTAATAAACTTTAAAAAGTTTAAATGATTTCGAATAATCATAGTTGAATATCCCTTGGAACATTTTTTACAGTCTCTAACGGTGGCGTGACCATACCAGGATCAATAATAAAAATAATGACTTTTTCACCCAAAAATTATGTGTGTGTGAATGTGTTTTATGTGTGAATCATGTGAGCCCGATTTACCAAAATTTATAAACAAATTAATAGTGCTAGTGCTTAAAAATCAATGTTGTAGAGCAACAGCACTTAATAGATGATGATAATTGAGGAGGAATGAATAGTTAACAATGATAAACCATTAGAGAAGAGAAGAATACTTCCACAATAGAAAATTACTTGCAATCACGAATATACAAAACATTAAGCGACAGAATTAAGAGACAATGCACGAAACTTATCAAGATTTACATTTACAGACAAAACAAAAACGTTTTTGAGATTTTCAACCATGCGAGAATTTATTTACTCACCGTAACAATTTTCTTCACTTGATCATGTAGCTTCTGCATTTCTTCTGATGCGGGTGATAGCTTCTTAAGATTTTCTTCCATCAAACGAAGTGCTTCAATTGAAACTTGATCGACATTTTGAAGAGTCTGAAGCATATCATTTAATGCTTTTTTGTCTGTATCCAAATTTAAAAATTCATTAAACTCTCTATCAATCAAATCTAATCGATCACTGATGTCTGCGAGATAAACTGCATCAACCATTGACTTATATTCGTCAAATACTTGATGGCATTTACGCAATTCAGCTTCAATTTCATTCACTATATCGACATCAATCTCTTGATTATTATTTTCTAATTTATCATGCTTTGTTTTTCCTATCCATTTTACAACAATTTCAATTGACTGATTAAATTGTGTTAAGAGTCGAATAATCTTTTCTAATCCATTCTTAGAAGTTGTTACAGTGTCACCAAGTGAATTATAAAGATGTTTAAGTGTGTCAATTCTTGCATTTAACTTTTTCGGTTCTTTTGTTGAAGGATCTTGGCAAATTTGTCGACCAGATTTGATAATTGTTTCAATTTCTGGTTTCACTTCTGACAATGTTCGATAAAGTTTGAGACAATGTTGATATTGATCATGCACATTTTGACTTCCAGCTGATGCAATATCAAGCACGCAGCAGCTTCTTTCAACATTTCTTAAATCAGCTATAGCTCGACTCAATTTATTTTCAAAAATAGCTTGCGGTGATGTAAACTTCTCGAGTTTCTCTTGACAATTTATAAAACGATCTTGAAGAAGATTAATTTGATCTTGATAACGATTAGCAGCTTCAATTTTTCCATGCATTTTATATATTTCAACTTGCTTCTTCATTTCATCTAATACCATAGCATTTGCTTGAAATTCTTCTGTCAGTCGCTAAACAAATAAAAGAAGTGACAGAAAAAATTTTAATTTACATTTTTAAATGACACATTTAAAGGCGCATTAAATAAATCTTACGTCACATAAATTCATTGCTTGAGAAAGATGCATGAAAAAATAGGAGGGGAATCATTTGTTACTTTACTTAACTGAGAAATTATTATAGACAACATGTATGTGCATAAAGGAAAAGTGAAAAATGTTTTTCCATTTTTCTATGTGCGTTAGTAAGAGTGTGAAAAATCAAAAGAAAAATTCACCTGAAAATCGTGCGGTAGACACTCAAATGTTGTGTCGTGCTCAATAAAATCATTGAGTAAATCATCAACGCGAAAGATCCATTGCTGCAATTCTGTAACTTGTGATTCACTTGTTTGTGCTTCAGACACTGCTTGCTCGAGTATATGAATTCGTGATTCCGCCTGAAATGTTTTAAAATCATATTTTTTGGTCCAATTTCATGCTTACTTATTGTTATTAACTATGAGGAATAGAAAGTGAAAGGAAAGGACAAAAAGACACTCACAAAACATGCAATTTTTTGGGGATTAATTTAAATTTGACAGGCGAGAAAAAATTGATGGAAAATGTCAATCATACCTGATGATGCAATTGATCCCTTCTATCTAAAACAGTCGTGATATCACTTTCAATTTCAGACTTAAGGAACTTCAAATCAATCAAATCTTTTCCAATTTCTTGAATCTTGTCAATTCGTGAATCTGATGAATTATTTCGTAAATAATTTTCAATATCCTGTGAAATTTAAATTTTTCATTAAAGAAATTAATGGAAATAAATATCTTGGTAATTTTATTCGAAAATATGACCGTTATATTTTTAAAAGTTTAAAATCTTCTTTTCGAAATAATTTTGAATTATTGAACTTTTAAAATTATTTTCCTAATAAAAGCAAAATAATTAAAGTTTAAAAACTAAAATAGTGTGAAACAAAATTTTTAAACTACTAGTCCGCAGTCTAGTAGCCGAAATTTACTGTAGCCACTCACTACTTTTTAAAAAGTAGCTTTTGGCTACAGTAGCTGTTTGCTAACAATTAAGATTTTATTTTTACAACTTTTGTGTGAAATAAAGCCTGTTTCAGTTTTAGAACATTTTCTTTTATATCAAATAACATTCATAATTAGTTAAACAATATTACTTAAGTTTTTTGTCAACAAACTTTATGAAATTAAAAAGATTTCGATCTGTCGTCCCTTCGTAAATTAGATCCGTTCAGATTGAATTTTCGAATTAAAATTGTGAGTTTATAAAGCAAAATTTCCAAATGTTTAAAGTCAAAATCTGTAGATAATTAGAAGATCTATCAATTCGGTTTTTAATTGCTTTATAAACTCACAATATCAATGCAAAAATCCAATCTGAACGAGCCTTATTAACGAAGAAAAACGTTAGTTGTATGTCATAACGTTTGTGTGAAACTACCAAAGAAAAATTTTCTAAAACTTACATCAAGTTCTTCAGATATTTCTTCAGCATCAGCAGCATTCTCTGGACTTTTTCTTAATAATTTATCCAATTTGTCTAAATAACCAGCTTCCGACACTAAAAGAGTTTTTAATTCTCCATATTGTGCTGATAAATGTTCTAAATCTGCAGTTCTAGCATAAACTCTAGAAGTAACTTCATTCCATCGTGCACTCAATTTTGTCAATTTCTTTGCCAATTCTGAAAAATTACTATCGCGTTTATTATGCAGCAGTTCATCACCTTTTAATAGCGTTTCGTTGCCTGATTCGTTGACTTCACGGAATTTTACAGTCATTTGTTCGCATGACTCTTTCAGTGTTTGGAATTTTGATTTTACTTGGAATAAATCATTAACATTTTCAAGTTCATTATTGCTTGTGTCTGGTGTATTTTTCTCTAAGTCGTCTAACCAATCTTCTATGTTATCAATTTGTGATAAAATTTCACCAGTTTGTTTTTCAAATTCTTTAAGAACAGCTTTCTTATGTGCTGATTCACTTTTTTGATTGACAATTGTTGTGATGGCATTTTTAAGATCAATCCAACTTTGATCAAATTGAGCAAAATCTCGTTTCCATTCGTTCCAATCAGTGCCAATTTCAGCTGCACAAGTTTCACTAACATCTTTTATTACTTCAGCTAACTCTTCCATATCATTTAGACACTTTTCAAGTTCTTCTTTTGACGCTGTATTTGCATGCTGCTTGTACCAATCTCTATTATCAGCCAGTGTCAATTTAATACTTGTCAAATCTTTATAAAACTTTTCCTTTTTATAATCAATTTTCGCACTCTCGATGAGATCTTCAATTTTAAAACCAATCGAATCATACTTTGATCCCAGTTCCTGAATATGCTGATTTTCAACAGTCATATTGCCACATTCTTTCTGACATTCATCTAGCAATAATTTTGCATTTTCATAGTCTTCAACTTGACTTTTTAATTTCTCTTGAAGTTTCTCGAGCACAATTAATTGAGTTTTTAAATCGAGCTGATAAAGGTCAGCAATTGAGGTCTCAATTTCGTCAACAAAATAAACCATATCCATAATACTCTCGTTTAGTTTTGTGACCTTTTCGCTCTCTAAAAATAGTCGAGAAAGAGACAGAGAAAAATTTAAATTAATTATGATGAAATTTTTTTCTCTTAATGAATTGTTTATTAACATACCCTCTCTCTGCACTTTACTGTTGCTGCTGTCATTTTCGATTGCATCAACAGTAGTGACAGTTTTACGACCGTCAACTTCTGTCATTTGTAATTCAAAATTTTCCCAACCCGAGGGAATTGATGTTTTCCGTGTCGTTGATTTTTCAATATGAAATCCAAGTCCCTCGATTCGCTGATACTGAATATCGAGAATTTGATCAAGCGCTTCGATTCGGTCATTTATTGATTCGACCTTGTCAGCAAGATTGAGTGTCGATAATGAATCTTGCTTCAATGACTGCACCACTGTTTCAAGATTTTCTACATAATTTTGAAGTTTTTTCAGATCACTTCGACAGAATTCAAGGCACTTTATTCGATCCATTGCAGTTCCAATTTCAGTCACTTCTGCACTTTCCATTTCTTTGAGACTTTTTTCACGTGAATCAAGCCAATTATTAATAATTCTATGTTCTTCTGCTAATTTTGTCCATTTAAAACTCAAATCTTGTAAATTTTCCCATCTTTTGCTTGTCCATTTCACTACATGTGACCATCGTTCTTCTAACGCCACGAGCTTATCTTCCAAGTCTTTAAAATATTCGGAATCTTCAATTATTACTAAATTACTTAATGATTCAACAAGTGCCTGTTGCGACTCTAAATCTGCTTGTAAAGCTTTATGTTCTTCCATTTGTTGCCTTAATGATTCAGGATCAGGACCAATTGTAGACATTCTTGAAAGTCGATCTTCTGTTGCTGTTAGAAAATTTTTTAATTCATTTACTTTATCGAATTGTGTCTTGGCAAGATGTTTATGCACTTTTGTTTGAGTGTCAAGTGCTTTAACTCTCAAAGCTTCCCATCGTTCATTGAGTAGAAATAGTTGATGTTTGATTTCATTTTGCTCTTCAATTGATAGACCAGAAGATTCAGTAAGCAATTTTGTGCCTTCTTCAAGTGCTGAACCAACTGAAACTTGATAATCTGCTAGCTTAAGCATAAATTCTTCATGATTTTGAAAATGTTTTCTCGCTTCAGTTAAATTCGTTGGAATTGGTTGATCATCTGCAATTGTATCTTCTGCTTTGAGCAATTTCTCAAGAACATCTTCAATAGCTGATTGATATTCACTAATTTCAACTGAACAATTTGTTGCAGTTGAAAGTGGTCGTTGATTGACTTTTAGATGAATATCAACATCTTCATTTTGCTGTGCAATTCCTGAATGATGTTCAATTGTTTGCACAATATTCACTTCAGAACTAATAAAACTATTTCGTGGCTCATTTGTCAATCGTCGCAAATCTTCAATTGACTTTGCCAATGACATTTCATCCATTTTCGAATCAACATTAAGTTTTGCTTTCTTATTTTCCGTTTCACCATCACTGTCACTTCTCATTGATGTTTTCGATTCAGTTTCATTAAGTAATTGAATCTCATCCATGCTTTCATTACTCAATCGATGTCTTTCTTCATCGAGGCCTTTCTTATGAATTGCATTATAAAGACACATTATGTACATGAGAATACTTTTACGATCAGGTCGTTTAACATTTACATCTTCTGGATCAAGTAACTTCTCAATTTGAAGCTGATCATAAGCCATATCGAATGCCATTTTTAATCTTGCTATTGGATGAAGTTTCTTAGCTGCAGCTAAATCAAATTTCACTGGAATGGTTTCGTAGAGAATATAAAGAAAAGCCATGCCGTCATTCCATGCGCTTGTAAAGTCATTAACCTTCAACCCATGGCGTTCAGTAAACTTGCACACCCACGCTTTTAATGATTTCTCAATACCACTAATTGCTTGCGATGTCACCAGTTGCTGTCCATCAAAACTCAACGCAATTAGCCATATTAGACCAAGAGTAAGCTTAGGATTACCACTAACAATGTCATCACTTGAAATGTTTACCATACGCACGCCATAATCTTGAAGTACACTCAATGCTTTGTTGACATTACTGATATAGTGCACTCGCATGTGACCTTCATGATATGAATGAAAAAAAAAAATGCAAGTTAATTAATTAGCAAACTTATGACAGTCAGGAATGAGAATTCTTCCTTCTCGTATGATTGAAGACGCTGTCGTCACAATTGTCAGGTGTATCGAAAAGAAAAAACAGAAAGAATTTGCCGTCATTACTCACCACGTTCAGGTTTCTAAAAAAAGATTTTTTTATTATTATTATTTTTGCGTGTCAAAGAATGTATGTTGAAATAAAAAACAATTAAACTCACATATTTTTGATTTGTGAGAACTTCAAGCAAGCCAAGTAGTCTTCGTCCATCCTGGAGGTCTTCATAAAGATTTTTTACTGGCTCAAATCCGCCTTTCACTAAATGATGATTGATCCATTTTGTAAAAGTCTTTTGCTGAACATCTTGTCGCTCGTCTAGTGGTGAAATAAAAAAGAAGCACAAACGTTAATATTATGCATGATTAACCGGCATATCGCAGGCGTCATTGTGAAATTTGCATTCAAATTGACGATCATTACGACCACGTTAAAACTCTTTTTTTTTACTGTCTTCATTCAAGCGTGGTTAACAAAATTTATTTACTCTTTATCCTAAATTTTTTTTTCCTCTTCTCGCTAGAGGGGTTAATTAAATGCACAACATAAACAGACCATTTTAAATCCCGCTTTCTGCCTTAATGACAGCAAGCAAACATTAAAAGGCTATAAATTTTGAATTAACAAATAGACTTGTATTTAGTCACACTCGTGTAAAATAACAACAGAAAATCATCGCTAATTGAGCACACGGCTAACACACACCTTCCTCAATTTGAGCACTACCAAGAAGCAGGTGAAAATACATATAATTTGTAAAATATTGCTTTTATAAAAATATCACAAAATTCAGAAGCGACCGGAGGGAAAGATGAAATTAAACTGAATATGACAAAAATGTATGAGTGGAAAAATTGAAGCTCAGCTGATAGTAATGTATGGAAATTAATCTCATATTTTTCTCTTCTTCATTTCACTGGAATGGTGACCAGAAAAAAATTATTGTTACTAATAAAAAGCTTAAAAATTATTTGATTTTAATTTTTCATCAGTTTTAATTAAAATTTTTTTCCGTTAAGTTTTAAAAACTCAATTGTTGCACACCCCTTTTTCTATAATTCGAATATTTTCGAAATTTCGAAAATGCATTTTCGAAAATCATATTAGTGGAAAAATTCAATTTATAAAGGTTTCAAAATAAAATTCTATGAAATAAAACATGTTACAAAAGCATAACAACATTTATTACTTTAAGACAGAGTTGTTAAACTACTGGTCCGTAGCCAGTAGTCGAAATCTACTGTAGCCATTAGCTACTTTTAAAAAAGTGCTATCCAGTTGGTTACTTTAGCGAAAATCTACTGTAGAAATAGTTGAAAGTTACAAACTAAATTCAACTTTTACAAATCTACTTCAAGGTAATATTCAATCAAAGAATAAAAATTAGAATTTTCTCAATTTTATTTTTAACAAAATTTTCGAATTTCGAATTATTTAAAAAAACTTGTAATTCTTTTCAAAATTCTCTAACTGTCGAATAAAACTTCCAAGACCAATTTAATTAAAGAATAAAGTCACAATTTAGAATGAAATAAAAGAATATCCAAGCGTAGACACGTGTTTCTCTTGGTTGTTTTTTTTTGCTCCTTTTTAGTTCTTTGACATTAAATTATCCAAATTAAATTATCAATATCTTGTTGTCTACACACAAAAAAGATCAGCAAAAAACAAAGAAGATCAACAAAGAGCAAAATATCGATCTTTTTTTCTCCTATTTGCTCTTTTATTTATTTTTATTTGATCTTTCTTGCTCTTTTTTGTGTGACCACGCCTGGAAAAATATTCAAAAAGATTCAAATAGAGTTGGTAAATTTCTTATCCGTAGCCAGTAATCAAAATCTACTGCAGAAAGTAGACAAAGCTACAAAATAAATTCTACTTTTACAACTCTGAATTCAAAGTTCTTAATTAACAAAACAAATAAAAGTTCTCAAGACTTGTCAATTTCAATTTTCAATATTTATGTTATTGATTGATAGTAAATGTCAATTAAAATTATTTTAAATTTCTTAATAATTAACATTTTCTCACTATATAAATCAGCAATAAATTTTCTACTGTCATGACATGATAAGATTTAATGTGACAGACACTTGTTAATCCACATTTAAAACCACAACAATGGTGATAACAAAATTACGTTTCAAGAATTAAAAGACAGTGATTGTTATTTAAATACCACAAAAACCACTCATAAATAATTAACGTTTAACCCAGTTTTCATCCCCAGCTGTTTATTAATCATTATTATGTGTATAAGAATCTAATATAATTATCAGTTTCATGTCATAACAAGAATATAGAACAAAAATAATTATTTATTAAAGAAATACATTGCATTAGTCAAATTTATGCAGAATGTAAATAAAATGATAAGAAGAAATAATTATTACATAAATTGCGGCAGCTTTCAATGAAATAAAATGTATGAACTTATTTCATAATCTTTAATCAGTAGTGAAAAGAAAATAAGAGACAAAATAATAAATGACTGTGTAATTAAAGCATCTTGTATCTCATAATTCCCAAACATTAATCACCATCAACTCAATTTTACATTCATTTATTTAATGTGTCGACTAGCTGTGCCGTGAAAGCGCACAACAAAAAATTTTTTTTTCAATGTGACTAGAAAATTCCTTCTTGATTTCTTTCTTATAGTCCTTGAATGAAGTGCTCACACCATTAAAATAATTCTTTTATTAAAATTGAAAAATCAAAACTATTCAATGTAAATTGATTACGTACTGTCAGTATCATCCTCCACTTTCCGCAATTTCTTCATTATATTATTACAAAGTCTTTACTTCTTCACTTATTCGCCTTTCTTGTAGAATTTTAAAATGCAAACTACATCCATTGCAACATTTTCTACGTTGAAAAAATTCTTTCTTTTTTTAACTTTTATTCAATGAAATTAAAAGCGCGAATAAATGTGTAGGAGAGAAAAAGTCACATTGTTTACACTCAAGTCCATGCATCAACATAAAATAAAATTGCTTGCAAATTGTGTATTCGCGCAGGCAACATTTAGCATTTATGCACGAATGCCAGTGTTTTTTGTTACGATCACATCACACATCAAGTTATTTGACCACCACACTCTTACTGCACTTGTGCGCATTCCAACAATTTTAATTTCATAGATTTTTACTAGAAACAATTTAACATAAAACTATTGTGCAATGAGACTTCTCATTTTACACTATTCGCGACAGTTATTAAGTGAAATTGTCTCAATTTTTTTTATTTATTTATATTTTAAAAGAACGAGTTTCATTCGCAGCCGATGACGACGGTTCAGTGTTTGAAATACAACTGAGGTGAAATTAAATACCCTTCGTGAAGCTTTTCTTTTTTTTCTCTTTCCGCTCTCTAACTAGCTGGCTGATTGTTGTTGGAAAAAAGAAAATAGTCAATATTTGTTCTAGTGCCACAGAGAGCGGTGTCGGTTCATTTTTTCTTTTTTCTCATTTGAAATTTGTTAGCGGCAGGAGAAAAACAATGTTGTGAGCAATATGAAAATAATAAAATGTGGTGATCATCACGAATGACAAATTATTCTGTTGAAATCTCTCCCTAATTAATTAGGTGACCGTATCTATGAATTAATTCTCTCCTCGTTTAACTAAAGATCATAATAATAATTATTCACCACTCAAATCTCTTGTTTACACTCTTACTCACGCATTTTGTCTCATATTAGCACAATGAGATCATTTTACGACATTTTTTTTTTCCTTTAAAATATTCATAGTTGAGTTTTATTTTATTTGTTTACCAAAACACTCGATCATTAATTGCTGAGCACTGAAGTATTTAAACACTAAACGCTAAGTACGATTTATTTTACTTAAAAATACTCATATTTGAGTTTATTTTAACAAAATATTCAAATATTAAGTGCTAAACACCAAAACACTCGACCACTAATTGCTAAGCACAACTTCTTTTGCTTAAAGATATTCATAATTAAATTTTATTTATTATTTAAAATCAGAGCCTGAAGTCGACTAAAAATTTATGTGCTAGGTCGACTAAATTTAGTCGACTTTTCGTTCTGATCAAAATATTCGAATGTTAAGTGCTAAACGTTTTTGTGCTTCGATTAATAAGTGCTGAGCACTGACACATTTAAACATTTAGTGCTGAGCTCTAAACTTTTCAAACAAGAAGTGCTGAGCACAAAAACCTTTAAAATGCCGAACACTGAAATAGTTTAATTAATTAATTGCTTGGCATTAAACTTTTTAAACACTAAAAGCTAAGCACTGAATCATTCAAAAGATATAGAAAGTACACGACCACGGATCGGAGTACTTAAGCGCATTTTTGTCGCCACTGATCAGTGTTTATTAACAAATTACAAAATTAACAGATTCGTTTCTAATCAGAAGTTTCATTGAAAAGAAATAAATTAGAACGAATATTAAAAACTGTCGAGTCTTTTGAAGCAATTCAGGATTTCAAATTCATATAATGAAAGTCTTTCATGGTTTTTAAATGTAAAATATTTAAATAGAAATTAAGTAAATTTTAAAAACGCAAATTTTGCAACTTTAAAACATCGTTGTTTTGATTTTAATGTCAATATTAGAATTCTATTTAGGAAAGTGAGTTGAATGAATTAATGTATTAAATCGACTTAATCTTTTAATTTTATTTTTACAAAAATATATTTAAATAAAAATAACGGTCAAATCAAATTCAAATTGAAAGAGATGCGAAAAACCGCGTCCACGAAAAAAATCTTAGTAAACAAAGAAAAAAATTTTTGTTTACAATTTTCAATATGGAAATTTTGTTTCGTAATTTCCTGAGTTCTGCAATCAGTGACAGCTTTGTAACTATGTTTCGTCACAATAACTCGATAGCACAAATCGAACACAAAAAACCGTAAGTCTCTAGCTATTGTAGTTTTCGAGATCTCGAAGCAGCCGAACAGCCAGCCAGCCAAAGTGAACTTATAAGCTGCATTTTCTATACAAAAATGCGCTAAAAATTAATGAAGAACACTGAATCACTCAAAAAATAAAAGCTGAGCTGTTTTCCAATGAAAATGGCGGATCACGAGATGTGACGAAATTTTTTATGATAAATTATTCATACATTGAGAGCTGAATATCAAATTATTCAAACAATAAGTGCTCAGCACTAAAACATTCAAACACTAAAAGCTGAGCACTGAAATTTTTAAAACACTAAATGTCAGCTTAAATTCTCTTAAAACAAAAACAAATAGAAATTTAATTATTTGATTTGTTTGCTTAAGATCCAGTGTAATAAAATGGAAGTGATATTCATAATTGGGCATGAAATGAGGGCATCTTTCTTCATTTTCACAAACAAACAACTTATTGAATGAATAAATGGACATAAGCAACAAATTTTTATGATGTGCTGATGTCATCAATGACAATTTGTTAGAATAACATTAATGGCAATGAGTTAAAAGCATCGTGTGAAATTTCCGCAGCGTGAAGTTTAAACTTGATTGTGGCATTTACTTTTATCATAACATATGTATTTTCAGTGTGTCTCTCTTTTATTTGCATTTTAAATAAGCGCACACGACCGTACCCATACAACTTTAAAAAACAACAAGCAAAAGCAGGTGTTGCATCATCATCATTGGCAATTTTCTTGTTTAACTGCCGGCGATTTCTTATTCTTGGAAATTACTCATTGAAATATTTTTTCTCTCGCTAAAAATTAATTAACCAGAGTTGGCTTGACTTTGTCTTTGACATTAATTATTTTACTAAATCTAATCAATTTACAAAATCTGCAACATGTTGCGTGTTTAGACAAGCATTTTTTTCTTTAAATTTTCATCGCCAATTTTTTATGCTTGAAACACAACAAAATAATTTATTAGTACAAACTACTCACATTTGTTTGTTTATAAAAGATGACGATGAGAAAGAGAGAGAAAAAAAAATTATAACAATGTGAATCGACAATAATAAAAATTTTTCATTTAATTCCCTCTAAATGCCACAAGTCACAAGATGTGGGCTAATCGAGAATTTTTTATTCTTCTTCAATATGACGTCATTGATTTAATGAGAGAGCAAGAATAAGAAAAATTCCGACCCATATGTGACGACTCTTTCTCTCTCTTTCTGAATTGTGTGAATTTTCACACACAAAAAAACTAAATTGTGAGATTCTACAAATTATTGTTGTGTATCGCTTACTACATTCGTTATCTATTTATAATTTCAAGTTTCAACTTAACAAACAAAATAAATAAAGAATCTTTTTCTTTTTCTTTTCTCTCTCTCTGCGTAGCTCTATGACATTTGTTATTGGAGAGGAGAAGAAAAAAAAATTAGAAAAATACTAATGTTAATAATTACTCACTTAAGAAGCAACAGACATTATGAGCATTTAATTTCGAAGGTGTGAATGCGAGTAACTTCTTTTCTTCTCATGAAAGATTTATTAGGTCACGTGAAGTGTGCAGGTGTATCAAAAGAAAATTTGTTGTTTGTTTTAAAATTTTTTATTTCTCATTATGAAACGCAAAAACATACTGAAGTCTGTAATCTGAGACTTTATTTGCAATGCCCTAGTGAATTCACATGCAATTAAGACTTGTGAGATTTTACATCACTAGAAAATTAATTTTATAATTCAAAAAAGAAATTTTTGATAAGTAAAAAGTGTGTATTTCAAAAAATTAGGCGTAGTTTTATGACAGAAAGCAGACAAAAGTCGAGGGTCGACAAATGGAGATCATATGCGCATTATCAACGTAAAAATGTGACAACTTGAAATTTTTTTGAAAATAGAAATAAGATTAATGAGCTCAAATGATAAAAGTCAATTATTTCAATGCTACACATGTAGCACACTTTTCTGCATATTTTAACAAAAAGAAATTTTAGCAAATGTTAACATTGACGAAATTTAAAACAAATCACTTGCTAATTTTTTGTATGAACATTATGAAAATTATATTTAAACAAAAGAGAGTAGAAAGCAAGGAAAGGAGATATTTTGACTCTCTTATTATATCATAACAAAAATATTATAAATTACCAATAACGAAAAAAGTTTTTACAAGAAATTTCTAATGTAAACATTCAGATACAAACAAACAATTGACTAAATGGATTTTTGACTAAAACTTATTAAAAATCATCAAATTGAATATAAAACTAATTGATTTAGGAAGTTTAAGTCTAAAATAATCAGGTAAATATCTCAAAGTCCGAAATTTTCTGCGATTAACTAAAGTTGCAACAAAATTTTATTCGATTAAATATTTTAATCAAAAATCAACCAAAATTTGGTTCACTTAAAATAAAGCACTATTTGACTTAATTTTAGATGATTTTTGATTGAAATATTTAATTTAAAAAAATTAAGTTAAATTGAGTCATTTGCAGCTAAAATGTCAAACAATTTCGGAATCTGAAAAATCTTGGTAGTTTTATTTGAAATTTTGGCCGTTAAATTTTAATTTTAAACGTTTCGAAATGATTTTTGAATTTTCGAAATACGTTTTCTAAAATAATTTTCGAAATATAAACAAAATTCAAGTTTTAAGCTAAAATGATGTAAATTGAAGTCTGTTTTAGTTTAATGAAAGCTTATTTTGCATCGAAGAACGTTATTAATTAGCTAAATAAAATTATTAAAGTATTTGTTTAAAAAAAACCTTTTGAAGCTTTAAGTAACGGTTAAATGAAACTACCAAGGTAAATAAATATGAAAACTAAATAAATAAATTAACTCGAAAACTAAAAAAATCTAAATGACTTTACCTTGGAGAAAAAGAGCAGGAAAAGATAAATATTTTCTTTTCACTTTCATCGAAGCTCTTCTCTTTACTTCTTAAACATTTCATCAGTTAAACACTTTTCATTTTCACACAGAGAGCGGACATTAAAATACTTAATGATGAGAAAGAAGAAGTTGATGATAAAATAAAGAATTTACACACACTTGAGAAAAAATCTGTGACTCACAGGCACGAAGGAATTTGTTTATTTTCACATAAAAAGAGTTTTTTATGATTTTAATATAATTTTTTGACTCGTTTCGCATCGATGGCGTGTCAGGTTGTGTGTTTGACATTTTAATAATTGAAAAGAAATAAGGAAATGACACAATGATTTTTTCAATGGTTTCTTATGACCATCGATCTTATTAAACAAGGGACTGGCATAGAGAGAAAGATAAAACAAGTTTTATTTTATGTGCATATGTTCAGTGTCTCTTTTGTTTTGATTCGTGTCTTTCATTCATTCATACTTGAACGTGGGTGAGAAATCGATTGTATTTTTTGATTTGGTGTGATAAAATTTATTTTTTGGTCAATGAAATCAAATTAATCATTATGCAGTTGACATCGTGTGGTCTGAATTACCAAAATGTTCACTATTCAAAGCAGAGTTGTAAAAGTAGAATCTACTTTGTAACTTTTGGCTGCTTTTTATAGTAGAATTTAGCTATAGTAGCCAAAGGGCCACTTTTTGAAAAATAGCTTTTAGCTACTGGCTACGGACCAGTAGCTTAGCAACTCTGATTCAAAGCATACCATGGGAAATATTTCACTTAAATTGACATAAAGAAAAATTTATTTGACTCTAATTGGAAATCAGTGTTATTCTAATTAAAAAATATTTCTTATAAGACTTGAATTGTGCATTAACAGCAATTTTCATTTTCAATTCTTTCATTTTTAATTGCAAAAAAACAACAACAAATAAATAAATATTTCAAATGATCGCAAAATAAAAAAAAAACAGTTGAGTTCATTCAACTTGATGCTGTTGCCGCCGCTTTGCTTTTTTAAATCAACTTGTTATGAGTAGTTGCAGCATAATAATTCAACAAGAGAGAATTTTTCTTCTTGTTCTATCGTTCGTTTAATATCAGCAGTTGTTTCAATTCCACAGCTTTATAATTAATTAATTATCGTAAATGAATGACTTGAATGTGATGTAAAAATATGATTAAAAACTCATTTTCAGCTTACGCAAAATACATTTACAGTCACTTTGACACTTAAAGAATTTTTTAACAATTAACTCGATAATCTTTTTTTCCTACACATATATCACAGACACACATATTAAAATAAAAAATCTTGTTTATTGCATAATACATAAAGCCGAAAAATGTAGATATTTACTTATATTTGTTCGTGACTTGAGCGCGATATGATTTTCAATTTTTACTGAACACATTGATGAATTTTTTATCTTTCACTTTAAAACATATACGAGAAATGGCTTTCATTTAATGACAAGAGCAAAAACAGAAGAATTTTAAAAAGAAATTAAATGGCAATGATGACGATTTCTTCTCTCCCTCTCTGCTCATGTGAAACAATAAATTTATTTATTTATTTCAAAGAGCCGGGTCGCGCGCGCTATTGAATTTTTTTTCTTTCTCTCTTTCTTATTTTTATTTTTTGACTGTTGTGGTTGCGTAGGATTTAAAACCTGAAATTGTTTTCACTATATATCGTGCTTTTTTTCTCAATTTCATTGAGAGTGACACTCTCCAGTTTTTCTTTTTCTGCGTTTTCATTGAACACACGATGGCGAGAAATGAGAGGAGAAAAAAAAAATGATTTTTGCTTTATTCAGACTCACAGTTATAATTTTCTTCTTTTTATTCACATTCGTGTGTCTTACGTATTTTTTTCACTATCTCAATGATGGATAAAGCACACTTACCAAATGATGATGGCAGATCCATGACTTGATCTATGCTTTTTATAATTATTACTGTTTCGTTCGTATGTTGGTTAGTTAAGCATTAAGCACACACATTTGTTATCAATGAGCTCTTATCAAGAATAAAAAAAAATATTTTATGTAGGTATTATGGTGTATAGATATAACAAGAGCAATATTTTAAAAGCAAAAAAAAAGAGGAATTGTAAAATTTAGTGTTTATCACTGCTGTTTAGCCGTATAGAGTGAAAGAAATTACAGGTAATAGACATTTGTTATTCCATATACACATATATGTGAATCAACAAGTTGCTCCTGCTTTAAACACTCTTTTTTCGTATTTTATTCACTTAATTTTTTCGTACTATATCGAATTGTCGTTTTTCGTCACTTATCTACACGTTAAACATAATTACAGAATTATTAAACGCTTAAAAATATTAAATAAATGCACAAAAATATTGGAAATCGCTTTTCCACGTTCGCCTTCTTTAAATGTTTATCGGTTTCTACTAAAAATATTGAAAAAGTACAAGACCATTCATTGAAGTTTTTTAGCGCATTTTTTTGTCGTCACAGAATAAGTATTATTAGTTTACTAGAAAGAAGAACAATTTTTAACGAATGATGCAAAAATGTGAAAGAAATGACGAAAAGAAGCAAAAACAATAAGGAAAAATCTAACAAAAGATGAAAAGAAGCGAGAAATAATGAAAGATACAGAAAAACAAAAACGTAAAGAAGCGAAAAATGACAAAAAGAAACAAAAAAGATAAAAAAAAGAATCCTAAATGGTCTCAAGCACAAAATGTGAGTGTTTAAAAAATTTAAATTTCAAATCTTCCATCTCTTTTTTGTATTTCTATCGCTTTCTTGTTTTCATCCTTTTTCGAAACACAATTTTGAAAAAAAATTGTTTAGATTATGGAATTTCTGCTAGTTTTTTATGAACTTAGAGCATTTTTAGCTTATTTCTTTATTTTTAGATACTGGAGATAATTTTTTATTACTACACAGTCGAGTTTTAAACCGCCGTCCATATATGAATTTTCTTAGACGGCGGATTTTAGAGCGAATTTCACATAGAAAATTTTTCCTAAAGTCCACTGTTGGCGGATTTTAACTTGACTGTGTAAATATAATCAAACTTCTCAAATTTGCCAATTTCAAAAAATTGTAACTATTTTTCGAAAAAGTGTAAAAAAATTCGCAATTCTCTTTTTTGGTTTCGAAATTCTCTTTTTGAATTTAACGGACGGCTTAAGATCACCTAGAAAGAAACAAAAACAAATGATCAAAAAGAGATTTTTAAAAATTTAAAAAATTCACTTTTATTTGGTACAAAAAACGTCTTATTTTACTAAAAATATGATTCATAAACAGTACTGTAGTGTTTCTAGTCCTAAAGAAGCTTAGAATTTGACATAAAAAATTTTCACATCAAAAGTTTTGTTTGTAAAAATTGGCAAAAATGTTGAAGATTTACTGAAAAATCTAAATAAATGGACAAAGCGTATAAATTAACAATTTTTGTAGATACTGAAGAAAGCTAAAAAAAGGGGAACTGTAACAGTATTGAAAGAGAATTTCAATTCAAATTCTATTTGACCGTTACATTTTATGAAAAGATAAAAATATGCTGGAGTGTTTAAATAAATATCTTTTACGACCAAATAAGGCTTTCAAAAATATTAAAGAAAAGAAACCAATTTCGAGAAAATATTGTTTCAAAAATGCTCTTTAAAAAATGAAATTTACCAACTTCAAAATAACGAATTTTAAAAATTCAAAAATATTTTAGTACTAGATTTAATTTTCAATTATCATAGAGAAAAAATAAATTCAAATTGAATTAAATGCTCTGGTCTTTGGGGTCATTTTTATTAAAAAAATATATGAGATTTCAACTATCAAAAGCTACAATGTGTATTATCAATAAATTCAATTTATTCAATAAATTTTTGCTCGGGATATAAATAGAGATCCCTCTGGAATGCCTCAATGTCGGTTATGACGTTATGCTGTGTAAATTTTTCGCTAATAAATTCGAGATTCAACTCGTCTTCATTATTTAAATTTTCATTTTTATCACTGCTCTCATTAATTCCAATCACTTGAAAGCAAATTGTTCTTTGATTTTCAGAACTCATGAAGGAACGATAAAATTCTTGAAATTCAGTTTTTGTTAGTTCTTTCGTCACATTTATATAAATTTCATTTTTGTTGAAGACATAATATTCGTTAAGAATTTCTTCCCAATATCTTCCACTTTCTTCACCTAATGATAAAACATCACTTTGAAGTTCTTTAATTTGTGCATCTTTTAATTTCTCAAATTCTTCATCAGTCAAATCTTCAACAGCTTTTGTCATAATCGATTCAAACTCAATAATTTTTTCATGAACTTTTGTGAATTTATGTTTGTGTTCTTGTGACAAGACAATCAAACTAAAGCCCATTACACCACCAAAAGTTTCGAGATTACATCCAACAGCATAGCCAAGTTGCCACTTTGATCTTAAAATATCGTAAGTTTTCGGATCAGCGAGTCTCTTAAGAATTTTGCCCATATTGAAATTTTTCTTTGTCTTTTGTCCAATTTGATAATAACTTTTGATGTATGAATTGTCATCATCTTTCATGAATGATTTTATTCTCATTACATTGACACCAAGTGGTAGTTGATATCCACGCCTTCTCACCTCAAATATCTAAAATTTAAAAAATTATTATGTGATAAAAATGTAAAAATATTTCAATTTTACCTCTTCATGTGGTTGATAATCAAAGTTAGTGTCTAATAAGTTTGCAATTCGAAGAGCTTCATCACGTGTTAAATTTCCCATTGCTAAAACCTTAAATTTCAAATGTTTCAATACCTTCGGTACTATACGAGCAACATCTTCATGAGAAATTTGATCGATTAATTTGTACATGTCGTAATCAAGATGAAACTTGTTCAACAAAACTTTTCCTTGATATTCTCCACCCAGATTACGAACACTTTTTAGTGAACTAATAAAGTCTTCTTTCTGCTCATTTCTAAATAACTCGAATGTCGCTTCATTAACAACTTCGTTTACATTCTTTATTTCCTTAAGGAATAATTCGATAAATAATTCAATTTTATCGCTATAGCCACTGAATGAAAGACGAGCGCCTGTTCGTCCTAAATGAAGATGTCCTGACAATTGTGCTTCAAATGCTTGTGAAAACTTCTTACGAACATGAAATTGGAACATGTTTTTAAAGATTGTGAAGAGAAGATAACTGGGAATTGAAAAATTTAAAGTAATTAATGTTAAAGGTTTTTTTTTCTTTAAATCAAATCATTAGAATCAAAGTTGTATTCGGCAATATTCTTAAAAATTTGCTATAATTTGAAATGGAAAAAAACATTTTTTTAAAATTTCTTTTACTAGCAACCCAGTGAGAAATTTAGTTTCAGAATTTTCTAATATTTTCCCCGATCCGGACTAAATTTAGTCGGGCGACCAGACAAATTTTCACATAAAAAACTGATATTTTCCAGAATTTTTAAATTTTTCCTTATATTCGGAATCCAGCCACCGGACTTGAAAATATCAGAAAAATTTTAGTTCGGAAAAAAAATATTTCTCACTGGGTAATAACTTTAAAACAAGCTATCAATCACAACTTTTGGCTGAATTTGTGAAAAGTAATGAATTTTTAAAATTTGTTTTTCTTTATGTTTCATCGAATTCTTTAAAGATTTATAATTTTTCACTAACTCAACATAAATTCATCATTGATAGCTTATATTGAAGCTATTTATTAGTAGAATATTTAGCAGAAAAATTTTTGAAGAATTATAGAAAAGTTTCAAGAAAATTGTTGAATTTCGACAATAAAACTCTTCTTAGAATTTTTCATTATTTGTTTTGATTTAAGCATAAATTTTACAAAAACAAAGAAATTTTTCAAGATGCGCACATGTCAAACAAAGCCTAAGGTTAGAAAATTTTTTGTTTTAAAAATTTTCAGTATTTCATGCATTTGGAAAAAATAAACATTTTTAAAATGAATGAAATTACGCAAATAAAATTATGTAATCAAAATGATTAAGTTGTAAACCATTTTTTATGTTTTATCAATTTTTTAAGGCTTAAAATTGTAAAGATAAACATGTTTTAATGTCAAAGTAAAGCTTTTCTCGAGTAAATGAAAATTTATGAATTTTAAAACAAAACTAAACTTAAACATTAACAAATACCTACTTGAAAGGAGATTCTAAATGCTTTGGAGCAAATAATTCAATTTCAATATCAACTTTTGGTAGTAAAAATTTATTATCAAGTTTATGCCAAACTTCAAATGAATCATTATCTAAAATTTTCACTGGATATTTCTGAAAATGGAAAAATAAATTGTAAAAAGTTTTATTATAATTTGATGATATTACTTACAGGTGATTCTTCTTCATTAACTTTAATGTCATAATTAGTCGCTTCAAAGGGATTTGGTTTTGGTAAAAAGAAAGCATCATTTAATTTCCGGTTATGCCATAATTGTTTATAAGCCTCAGGAAAATCGAGTTCATCATACTCAGTATCAAAATATAATTCCTTCTTGCTATAATTCTCATACTTTTCAGATAAAAACAGTAAGTTGAACCGCAGTTCATTCATATGATTGATAACCTCAGTAATTGCGTGTTCATTGAATTGCGGTGTCAATGATGTACGTAAAATATCAATATCATCATAGTAGAGAAAGTTTGTTCCATAATTTTTCACATTTGATATTGGTGATAATTCTTGATGATATTTGAAATTAATTTCAGTTGATTTTTGTTCAGCTTCAAAAATACGTTTGTGCTCTTCAATTGGTGCCTCTTTTAGCATTAATAAATATGAAAAAATTGCAGTAAGAATCATTTCAATATTTTCAAGTCCATAATCAGTCAGCTCCATGACCAAACGAGCAATGCAAAAGTTATGATTGAAACCAATGCCTTCATTTTCTGAATGCATCGAGAAGTTGATTGTAAGATTTTGTTCTTTCAACCAACTTGCAATCCCACCTTCACCTGTATTTTCGAATATTTTTGATATGTGATTTAAAGGTTTGCAGCGATTATTTGTAATTTGTTGAGGCAATACCCAAGTTATGACGAGACCCTTTTTAGCTATACGAGGTTTGACGTAGAAAATTTTCTCATAAAATTGTGGTTTTATGAGTTTATCGAAATCAAATCCAGTCGTTGGCATGACGTAAGGCACATCGCTGTCAGTTGGAATGTCTGAGAATTTTTCAACCACAAGCGCTTGAATTTCATCCAAACTTCTCTTTGATTGCACACAAACACACATTTTATTTGCCACATAGAGTTTGAAAAAATCCAATAAAGCAGCATGAAGTTTGTCATCGGAAATTTCATCCTTTAATGTCCTCAAATTGCCAAAATCAAATTGACTTGCCGGATGTGTGTCCTTAATTAGCAATTTGAAAATACTCAAAATTCTTGCGCCTTCATTTGATATTGCCATTTGGTATTCAGAATCGACAGCTTCACGTTCACGTTGCATTGCATTTTTTGACAGTAATGGACTAATGAACATATTAGCAAATCGATCAAGTCCTTCAGGAAAAGCCTCCTCGAAAACATCAAAGAAATAAAGCGTAAATTCATCTGATGTCATTGCATTTCTCTTTCCACCATTTGCAGTTACAAAATCATTAAAACCACTCTCTTCTGGGTATCTATGATCAAAAATAAAAACATGGGAAGTTTTTGGAAATTAAAAAATAACTTTTGGAACTTACTTTCTATTGCCCATAAAAATCATGTGCTCCAAAAAGTGTGCTAATCCGCCAATTTCACGAGTCTCATGAAAACTTCCAATTGAGACCATTAATGATGCCGAGGCACGATTCTCGTCAGCATTTTTCTTTTCCGCATCCGTATGCGTTTTTATTAATAACGCTTTGAGTCCATTTTTAAGTTTTATCAAACGATATTCTTTCTTATCGCCTTCTGACTTGATTGGCGTTTCTAAAATTTCAACTTTATCCATTTTTATTCTTTTCTTGTTCTTCACTTAGTCACAATTTAAATAAAACTGATGTAATAATTAAGAAATTTTAATTATTTATACTCGAAAAGTGACCACAAAAGAATTTTTTTTATTAATTGATAAGCAAAAAAAGTTAACCACATTATGCAGAGCTATCAATATATATATAGTTGAGTGATGTTTGAAGCTTCTTTTTACTTCCATTCATTTCCGTTTACTTTCATTTGCTTCCAAATTAATCTTTCAAATTACAACAATAAATGTCTTAAAAATAAATAATAGTAACTATTAAATTAAAAGAATTTATTGTTAAAACAAAACCAACTGATACTATTTACTTATTAATGCTATATGTCAAGTCCTGCGAACTATTGATCCCAAATTTTGTAAATTAGCCATATTTAGCCAGATATTTTAATGAACACTCTTTTGGTTTCTTATAAAAGCAAAGAATCAATCATAAAAAATGAAAATTATGATAGAAAAATCGAAATTTTGACAAAGAAATAAAATCGAGTCAAAAAATAGTCATAGTAAGCTAAAAGAGTTCTCAGAACTTAAAATGTGTATTATTATGTTTATTTTGAATGTTTAGTTGCTCAAAATATACATTTGAGTGTTTTAGTGCTCAACACAAAATGTTTGAGTGTTTCAATGCTAAGCACAAAGTGTTTTAATATTTCAGTGCTGAACATTTTATTTGAGTTTTCAACGCTAAGTCTTAGATTTGATGATTATTAGTGCTCAATAATTATTTATTAAGAATTAGAATGCTCAATATAGATTTTAAGTGTTTAAATGGTTAAGATCTAATGTTTATGTGCGTTTGTTGCTAAATTGTTATTGTGCTTGCATTATAGTGTGCGATTTATTTGGCAAAAGAGGATCGCAAAGCGGTCCGAATGATTTTATTATAAATAGTTTCATATATAGCATAAATTAAGACATTTTTATAATTAAGACTGTGCAAAAATTGTTAATGGTGTGCATCGCATTCTAATTTAATAAATTTAATGAACTGCAAATTTCTTAAATTATTATCGAAATATGTCTCACACTCATGAAACTCGAAGACATACGGTCCATAAATGAAGATGAATTGCTTTTTAAATAAGACTTAATTGCATCAACACGCATACGCATTATACTAAAAAAAAGAAGTGGTTTTA
>JACWBX010002066.1:1196-20742 GCA_014622435.1 Polypedilum pembai | reverse complement strand
ATCATTATCAGGCAAAGTAATAAAAAGGAAAATCATAAATATATCTCAACATGCACAGCCTCCTTCAGCGTCTCCTTTTACTTCATTCGGTGAATCTTTCAGCACGACTTCTTGCACTTTTATTTTGATATTGATTATATAAATAAATAAATCACAATTAATAAAAGCTAATGAAAATCAATAATGATAACAAATAAAAATAAACAAATTGCAAAGAGCTAATAGAAACCTCTAAGCTATAAAATTAATATAATAAAACTTACTGTCTTCTGGTGGTTTATTCTCTGATGAATCCATTCCAGGCAAAGCGGCAGCAACACGTCTAAAAAGCTACAATGGATAATTTATTACTCTTCTAGTTCTCTCATGGGACATAATAAATATAAAATGATGATGATGATGATGTTCACCTGTTTAACGTTGTATGAACTTTTTGCACTAGTTTCAATGAACATAACACTCAATTCTTTAGCTTTTCTTTCACCCTCTTCGGTCGATACTTGTCTCTTGTCTGACAAATCTGTCTTATTGCCAACAAGCATTATTATAACATCACTGCCTCTTTCAGTCCTAACATCATCAATCCATTTTGATGTTTGATGAAATGAATTTGCATCTTGAATAATAAATGAAGAATTTTAATTTTTCATTATATAAAATATTTCCAATATCTTATCAATTTTAATCAATCAATTTAAAAGCTTTTATTCATTATTTTAAAAATTAATATTTTTTTGGAAAAAAACAGTCAAATTTAATTTAAAAATTTTAAATTTCAAAAATTAATTAATTTTAAATTTTGTTAAATAATTGGAAATTTAACTTTTCAGAAATAATGTCATTATATTATTTATACTAAAAACCATAAATTTATCTAAATTTCATGAAAGCAATAATGATATATAATTTTCTAATCAATTTATTTAATCTTTTAAATACTCACTCGTTATATCATAAACGACAACGGCAACAGTTGAGTCACGAATATAAGAAGGTATAAGACTGCGGAATCGTTCTTGTCCAGCGGTATCCCAGAGCTAAATTAATTAAAATATATATAATATTTTGAATTATATAAAAACTAATGCAAGCAATTCAAAAGATTCCAGCATTACATAATATCAAGAGAATGATAAATTTCTTAATTCAATTCATTGACATGTAACCAACCTGAAGCTAATAGGTCCCAAAGGAATTTCAAAAAGCAATCACAATTTATGATTTTTAAGTCCAAAATTCCAATAACATGTTTTTGATCATCAGTTGATACCCAAAAGTGAGTGTATTAGAGTGCAGTTGAAAATTAAATTAAATGAAAAAGAAATAAGATTTAAATTAATTAAATATTTATTATTTTACATACCCGTACTGTACGATCCTCGAGATACATAGTCTTACTAAGGAAATCTATACCTATCGTTGCCTGAAAAATAAAATAAAAAAATTATTCAAATCGCCCACAAGAGATGAGAGCACATCTCTCTTTATGCAATTGATTACTTACTTGATACGTGTTGTCGAAACTATCGTACATAAACCTGGTAATCAAGCTTGTCTTACCAACTTTTATTTGTAAGAGAGAAAGAAATAAAAGATTAAATATTAATTGTAGCATGTATCAAAAACATTAATCGAAGCATAAGCATCTTCTAAACTCTATAACTGTTTACAGTTGATTCAATTTTTGTTACTCTTTCTTTTTAGAATAAGTAGTGGTAATAGTGATGAATAAGAAAGGAAAATTAAATGTTTTCGTCATCATTTTTTTTACACAAATTGTCCAATGCGAAAAATAAGAGAAACACCCTTTTAAATTGAATCATGTTATGGAAAATTTCTTTGATCCCTCAAGTATGAGGCAATGAACAGGAGTTCTTATTTGTTTTCCGTGTGATTAGATTAATAATCGCAAATTTTTATTATTCTTGAGAAAAATTATTCATACCACTTTGTTCGCCTAAAAACACTAATTTAAACTTTCTTAAAGGATTTCCAAAATTTTCTGATGACGACATCTTGCACAAATAAACTGTTTAATGTCTTATAATTATTACACTATCAAGTACTATCAATTTTTTATTAGAAAAATGAAAAATGTCTTTCTCCTTCTTTCTTTGCTTGCTGCTGCTGCTGTTCTTTTTTTGTGTAATTGACTTGTGTACCCCACACAAATGTTTGAAATCGAAAATACCAGTAAAAAAATTGTAAACTTTTTTCATAACTTCCATTTAAAATTCAAATAAAGGGGCGTGAAAATATAAAAGAAAATAGTTGCATACCATGATTTTGAGAAGAAAAGCATAAACTCTGTAAAGTTTGAAAATTAAATAAAAAATCAAGATATACGCGTCCTATTTCTTTTTTAGGCGCTAGTTCAAATAATAAAAGGACTAATAAGTGCGATTTCAAGTCAATAAAAGTGAAGATAACAAATTTTGATAACAATAACGTGCAAAGGTAATTATTCAAGATACTCAATACCTCATTTAGGCTATTTCTTACTTAAAACCTCATTTTGTGTTTATTTAAAAGTGAATTAATGTGCAATAAACAGTTTAAAACTATTTTTTTGTAAAACAAACTTAATTTTGATAGTAAAATTGAGTGATAAAAATTGTCAAAACAGAGCTTCCATAAACGTTCTAAAAATTCAATAATTTCTATAAAATATTTGATTAAAAGTCATATTTTCTTGAATTCGATTCTTCAAAGATTATTTATAAGCACTTTGATTTAATTTTATTCAAGTAAAAGCCAGTTAATAGTGATTAAAAAAATTTCAAGAGTTGCTTTGTATTTTTGACAGTGTAGCGCTCTACCTAGCGCTTTTTCCTTATTTGATATAGCTCATGACCGCATTTTGTCTCTCTCCTTACATTATTACACTTCTTAATAACGCTCTTTTTCATCAAATAAAAATATTTTTGTTAAATAATAAAAATATGCAATAATTAATTAATAGTGAAATGAGTCATTGATATATCATATGAGAAATGCGCTTCGGTCATGTTATTGCTTACGCCGAGCGAGCAAATGAATGAGTGAATTTTACAGTGTATCGTTTAACCTCTTCCCGTTTTTTTTTTCATCATCAATAGAATCTTCTCTCCTCCATTTTTGAGGCAAAAAATTTCTACATGAAAATGCACGCGCGCGACAAAGAAATTTAACAACAGTTTACGTCAAAAAAGTAGCTTATAATATTTCTTAAAAGCCTTATTATTAAATCCCCCTCTCAACCATACAAAATTATTATTATTATTTATTCTGCTTGTGTCGTTTGAGGCTTCAAAAAATAAAAAAAATTGAGCTCAAAGGAGGGAGAAATTTGGCGTTTCTTATCATCATGAAAGTGTATAAAATCGTCGCGCGAGTATCTAATTCAAGAATTTTGAAAGAAAAAAAAAATTTCGTACATGAAGGCTGGTTCTCTACTGTCTCTTACTCTCTCTCTCTCTTTCTTTTTCAATGTATGAGTGATTTTCTAAAAAGAATAAAACTGGCGCGCGTATGATTTCTCAACTTGAACGAGAAGGAAAAAAAATTTTATAAACAAAATTGTGAAAATCTCTCATTTTTGCCTACATTAGGGACTAGAATCTACGCACAAAACATTAATGTGTTATGAAAATGTCTATTTTTATTTATTTAATATGTTTTTTTCCTCCATGTTCTTTAATAAGAATAATGAGCAATCACTTTATTGCGTAATAAACAATATACACATAGGTATATGTAGTGAGTGAGACAGAAACAGCAGCGACACATTTGGCTTGCTAAAAATATTTTTTTATTAAAAAACAACAAAATGCAAATTGAAAGAAACGGAAAATTGTTACTCTATCAGTCGCAAAATATTGATATGATATTTACAAGAGTCTTTTTGATGATGATGATGAAAAATAAAGCAAACAATTTGAATGTATTTCATGAACACAGTCAACTCGAAGACAACTTTTTTTTCTCTTTAAGACGTGTGTGGTAGGTAGATAGGAGTTTAGGGGAAGAATTAAAAAATTTTCACTCTTATGGTTTTCCCATTTTTTTCTTATTTAAATGATATACACACGTAATTTTACTGCTGATGCTTCTTGCTATTGAAGCAACAAATTTTTTAGTTTTAACTGTATGAGTAATATAATTTTTTTTAAAAAAAATACTGGGAATACTAAAGGCAATAATCGACAAAAATTATTACACTTTTCAACAATTCACGCACATATACAAATGCATACAAATGTTTCTCTCACTCACTCATATACTCTGATTAAACACAGCAAGACAAAAAAAAAGTATCGATCGTTCCGTCATTATTGTGCTATTGCTGCTTTTTTACATATGTATTTGTCGTCGAGGAGAGTTAAGCGAAAAATTCAATATGGCGGACTCTTTTTTTCATCAATTCAATTTATTATTGAGCTTGTTTTTTATGCAAAAGCCAGATTATATTAACTTTTTCACCAAACACTTGCACATTCTTTCAACTTTACATTTTAATAACTTTATTTTAAAACAACTGTTTGGTGATAATTTCTCGAAAAAAAACTTAAAACATTAACATTTCCTTGTTGAATGACAAGATGGTTAGAGCTATAGTCGTCGTCGTCGACAATATCTCGCTTGGTCTTGATATTACATGTATGTGCGAGCTTCAACTCATACAATGATATGAGTGAGGGAATGATTTTTGAAAATATTTGATTGTATTTGTAACAGGTGATGTAAAAATACACAAAATATGCATTAGTATTACGTATGAAAATTCACTTCTACTAAAACAATCATATGTCGAAAAATACACTAACACTTACTGTAAATAGCAAGCCTGAGAGATTTTTTACTATATCGAAAATAAAGAAATGTTTCTAGTCGAAGCAGAAGCAACTTTGAAATATTTTTTAAGGAAAAAATTAATTTTGTTAGACAAAATAAAGTGTTAATTGTGCTATATCTAACGTGAATGTGCTTAGAACTTATAAAGGAATACGAATATTGTCAAGTTTAATTGTTTTATTGAGAATTGTGAGCAAAATGTAATTATCAAAAAAATTCATTTAAAACACCTCAAAGAATATAGATAAAGTTAATATGAACGTAATCTTATTAAATAAAGTCACATTAAAACACAATTTCGTTATAAAAAACGCTACTCCATATTTTTTGATTAACAGCCGCATAAGAGAGAGAGAAAAGAAAAAAAGCCAGAGTCGAATGCTTGCTTGCTTGCTCGCTTGCTACTGCTGAGATACACAACTACATATTAAAAATGAGAAAAAAATTTTTTACTCACACAATTGCATTGAATTTATTGCGCAAAATTTTTTTATTGGTTTTCTCATTTTCTCATTTCTTCTCTGTTTCGACTAAAAACTTGTTTTCACACTTTTAGAAAAAAAAGGAATAAGTAGTGTACCGGGACACACAAAGAGTTACTGATAAAATTGCTTGCGTTTGCATTTGATGTATCAAGCTCTTCTCGTATATTCACTTTACTCGCTCGCATGTAGTTTAAAATTTTAATGACGACAAAGTCGACTCTAATTAAGTGTATAGTCCTAATTAGTAAAAAAAAAATAAAAATAGAACCCAAAAATGGCTGTAAAGATGATTAAAACAGAAGATACAAAGAATAAAAAGATGCGTCACTGTCTACGTATGATAAACGTTTGCAAAAACTTTTTTCTTTTTAGTAATCAAAGTGTATTGCATTTTTTCAAAAAAAAATTGACCTCAGCGCGTGCTTTACATGTATAAATACCATCAACAAAAATGAATATATCGTAATCCATGAAAAAATAATCATCTTCCAAAAAAACTGGTTTTTTTCATTACCTTTATACTTTTCATTCCTCTCTTTCGTATTGAGGAGCTTCCATTGTATTTTTGTTTTGACATAAATTTCATAAGAAAAAACTTTATCATTTCCAAGACCTGAGAACTTTTTTGATGATTTCAAATTTTCTAATAGGAGCTTCTTTAGACTGATATTTAAGTGAATTTACACTTATTTAGTCATAAAGACTAAGGATAAGTCTTTAATTGTGAAGATTTATCTTTAGAATTTAAGATTTTAACAGAAATTGAAAATGTAAACAAAAAATAATCATAGTAAACATAAAAAGTTTTCAAACCTTGATCATTTCTTGTTTTTGTTAGAAGCTTTACTAAATGTTTTATTTTCTACTCTCATTTTAGCTCGTTTCACAAATGTGAATAACTTTTAGCGCGTGTGTGTGTGTATCTAAAGTTATTCAAAATTACTTAAAGTCTAAGCATCATCATCATCATTGATAGAGGAAGAAAAATAAAAAAAAACATACGGTAATGAAGAAAAGAGTGGATGAAATTCAAACTTTTCACAATACAGCACGTGTAACTGGAGGCACGGCTCGAATATTAACGCCACCACAGCATAATAACAGCCCAAATGCTACACAAAGTCAGTTTCAAATTTTGAATGTTTTACGTGACGCAGCTCCGGCACCTCAAAGCGTTCAATATACATATACTCCAGCAATAACTACAACAAATATTCAAAGAAATAATGTAGCACAGCAGCAGCAACAACAACCACAGAACCAGCCAACAGTGCAGGTTGTCACTGCATCAGCTATCACAAATCCTGTTCGTCCAAAACCAACAGCCACATCTGGAAGTATAACACCAACGCCAGTTACTGTCACAAGTCCAACTGGCAATTCAATTCCAGCACAAAATGCAAGTGGCCAAAATTTCCCAAGATTGAAAGTTGAAGACGCACTTAGTTATCTCGATCAGGTGAGAAAAATGGCGTAACACATGTGTAAACATAGAAACTAAATATTTCTTTCTCTTTCTTTTTTCTTCTTCCTCCTTTTCTTCTTTTTTAGGTCAAATACAAGTTTGGGAATCAACCACAAGTGTACAATGATTTTCTCGATATAATGAAAGAATTCAAATCTCAAAGTATCGATACGCCAGGTGTCATTCAACGCGTATCAAATCTCTTCAAAGGACATCCAGAACTGATTGTTGGATTTAACACTTTTCTGCCACCTGGTTATAAGATTGAAGTTCAAGCCAATGATCAAGGTTTTGCATATCAAGTGTCAGTTTCAGTGCCGTCACCATCTGGCAATCAAACTATCAGTACTCAACATTCGCCCCCATCGAAGTTTATTCAGGGCACTCACATCATTCAACCGCCCGTTAATCTCATAACACATACTGGGCATACGCAAACATTGCATATTCAACCACAATCGACACCACAAAATCAACAAGATCAACGATCAATTCAGAGTCACAACATAACCAATATTAATATTGCACAAAATTTTGCTCGCGATCGATCTTTGACTACTGTCACAAATTCTACAAGTGCTGGTAATAATGCTTCCACTCCAGGAAGTGGCAATGCAAATGTACAATCAAATCAACAGCAACAACAATCAACAACCGTGTCATCTCAGCAACAACATATTTCTCAACCTAATCAAATTCAATCTACAATTAATGAATCTTCGGGTTTGCATAGAATGCAACCGCTTTTTCAAAATGATAACCAACCGGTTCAATTTAATCAAGCAATTGTTTACGTTAATAAGATCAAGGTTTGTAAATATTTTATTATTCAATTCCTGGTAGTTTCACTCAGAACTTTGACCGTTAAAAATAATTTCAAATAAGATTTTCGAAAATATATTTTTAACTTTTGAGATTTTCGAATAATATTTGAAATAAAATCAAAATAATTTAAATTTTAAGCTGAAAAAGTGTGAAAAAAAGTTTAATTAGTTTAATAACAACATCTTTTTCATGAAGGAACATTAAAAATTATCTAAATAATGATATTTAAGTTTTTAATTAAATTTTGAATAATTTCGAATAATCGTAGTAAACTTTTCGAAATTCTCTAATGATCGATTGAAACTACCAAGATTCAATTAAATAAAACTTTGTTTAATTCTCATTCTTTTGTTTACTTTATAAAAACAGTGTCGTTTCCAAGAACAACCTGAAAAATACAAGCATTTTCTGAGAATCCTTCACAAGTATCAGAATGAGCAAAGAAGAAAAGATAATGCTGGAAAAGCAGGCTCACCTTTAACAGAAACAGAAGTTTTCAAACAAGTTGCACATTTATTCGATAATCAAGAAGATTTACTTCGAGAATTTGGACAATTTTTACCCGATGCATCACCTGGAGCAACAAATATTCTCACTGGAAAAAGTTCTTCTGTGACTGGACTAAATGAATCTAATGACAAGTCTAACTCATCAATAGGCAATCAAAATGCCAATTCAAAACAGTTGGGCAACAATATATCTCGAAATAGTATTATTAATCCAATGGATATTTTTCAAGTAAGCAATAATGAAAAAGATTTTCATGTTACACCGTACAGCACTATTAATCGTGAAAAAGATTCGAATAGAAATCACATTAATTCGAATAATCAAAAGTATGGAAGTATCGGTACGTCTTCACTCAAGCGTTCACCAGGAATGGCGCTTAATCATGTTAATCGTGGACATGATAGAAATGAACCACCTTTAAAACGCTATAAACCAGTATTTCGTGATGTTTCATATGCTGATGCTGCTCGTTCCGGCACACTTCAAGATTATGCTTTCTTCGATAAAGTGCGAGAAGCATTGAAAACATCCGATGTGTATGATAATTTTTTGCGTTGCTTGACACTGTATAATCAAGAAATTGTTAGTAAATCAGAACTAATGACACTAGTGGCACCTTTCCTTAACAAGGAACCGGAACTTTTGAAACGCTTCCAAGAGTTTCTCAAATTTTCATCTACACCTGAATCACTTCCACTTTCTGTTGCTCAACGACAAGATCATCGTGTACAAATTGACACTGCAACTGAAATTGATGTAACACAGTGTAAACGACTTGGTACAAGTTATTGTGCAATTCCCAAATCAAGTGAGTTGAAAAAGTGCAGTGGTAGAACGCCATTATGTAAGGAAGTACTCAACGATACTTGGGTCTCCTTTCCTTCATGGTCTGAAGATTCTACATTTAATACATCACGCAAGACTCAATATGAAGAGTTTATTTATCGATGCGAAGATGAACGTTTTGAACTTGATGTTGTAATTGAAACAAATAGTGCAACAATTCGTGTACTCGAGGGTGTTCAAAAGAAAATGTCAAAAATGGCAGCTGATGAACTAGCAAGATTCAAATTAGATGATTCACTTGGCGGAACATCACAAACAATTCATCAACGAGCGCTTAGACGCATTTATGGTGACAAAGCTCCAGATATTATTGAAGGGTTAAAGAAAAATCCAAATGTAGCCGTGCCTGTTGTTCTTCGACGATTAAAAGCGAAAGAAGAAGAATGGAGAGAAGCACAAAAAGGATTTAATCAACAATGGCGCGAGCAAAACGAGAAATATTATTTGAAGTCACTCGATCATCAAGGCATTAACTTTAAGCATGCCGATACGAAAGCATTAAGATCAAAAAGTTTAATGAATCAAATTGAATCCGCTTATGAGGAGGTACAGCTAGCTTTTTATGCACTTTTTTGAAAGTTAACTAAACTAAGATTATTTTTATTTTTCATGTTCAGCGTAATGAGGGCAATAATGGCGAAGCAATCCCTGGGCCACATCTAATTTTGCATTATAAAGACAAGTCAATACTTGAAGATGCTGCAAATTTACTGATACATCACGTGAAAAGACAAACTGGCATTCAAAAATTAGAGAAAGCGAGAATAAAACACATATTAAGGCAATTTGTTCCCGAACTGTTTTTTGCTCCTCGCCAACCATTGAGTGATGATGAAAGGGAAGACGGTATGTATTATCTCGCAATAAATTATCATCATTAAAGTGTGTGATTGTAAATAGAAATTTCCTTTCCCGCTCCATTCATACACACTTTAGAACATTGCTGTACATTTATATTTTTTAACATAATGCATATACTAGACAAATTGAGAGTAACTCATTAAGCTTTTTTTCTTCATTCTTCCTATATTTATTTTTGTTTGTCAAAACAAGTAGATGCTTATAAATGATTGATGCATTTTTCTCAATAATAAAATTCAGGCAAGGACACTCGAAAAAAGATCATAACAGAAAATAAAAAATAATAAAAGTTTGCTAAAGATTATTTAAGTTCAAATAAGATCACGCTTTTTTGTTTTCAATAAAATGAATATATACATCTTAGTAAACTGATTTAGAATACTCAACAAAGCTTTATGTTATTATGCTTTTATTATTTAGTGAAATATGTAAGTTATAGATTTTATTTAAACAGAAAATAGAAAATCTTTTTTGTTTACATTTTTCAAAAACTTTGATTTTTGAAATAAAAATTCAAAATTCTTTTTTGCTAGATTCCTTAATGAATAAAATGCTTTTATCAAGAAACAAAGCATAGACCAAAAGCTTAAATGTTATTCTGTAGTGAAGTTTAGTCACAAAATATTTATAATTACAAAATTTTGAAAGATAAGAAAAGAAGATTGAAGATAATCGAGTGTCCTCGTCTGAAATAAAATATCATCTGTAGTTACTCGCAATTTTTAGAAAACTATTAAAAAAGCAGATTTTGTACTAATACTGTTACTAATACTTAACGCATTTTTTTGTTTTTCATTCTTCTCTTCCTACAAAATATCATCTTGTACACGTCACCGAAATATAAAAACAACCATTGGCTTTGTTCGTGTGAAAATTTATATTTTTGGAACACTAAAATTTCCCGACCATTATCTATCAAAAAAAAATTATACAAAAATGCCGAAAAATTCGCTCTACAGTGTTTCCTTTTTCAGTAGAAGACAAAGAATCAAATATATCTGAAAATGATGGAAAATCAAAGTCAAATAATAAAAATCCATCCACAAATGAAAATGTGCCTGCAAACAAATCGACAAATTGTGAACAGTCGTCAAAAAATGATGAACAAAAACAACAACAAGCAAGTACAAATAATAGTTCTTCTGATCAGACATCATCAGAAGATGCAAATCCTAAAAATAGTGATATCAAAGTGGAAATTAAAGCTGATCCAGATGGTGTTAAGTTATCAAATAGCAGTAGCACGATAACACAACCAGCCATTGCACTTGGAAGTAATCTGCTACCTTCACACGCAACTACTGCAAAACATCAGGTAAGAGAGTATTTTTTAAAAACATGAATGGACTTTGTTTCTTAAATTACGAAATGACATCAGCTGTACGCTTAATTGTAACTTCATTTCCTTTTATTCTTGTGAATAAGCATAATGAAATAATATTTTTCTATTGGCCTTTATGAATTTTGCCAATGTTCACAAATCTACTTGCATAAAATAAACTTTTTTTTTGTCGATTGCAAAATTCCACCCGCATATGCGCGAGCTCCAGTTTAAATTTTTATTCTAAAGTAAACAACGAAAATGCGCTAAAGAAAATTTCACGAGTTCTCAAGTAGCGTTATAACAATATTTATAAAATAAAGAAAATATTATGTCAGCATTTTCATTCATTCATTCGCGTGGACATAAATATAATTGCATTCAGTCTAGAGTTGACCATTGTAAAAGAAACAAACCTTCAACAACAAAAAAAAAATATTACAGTGTTCTAATTTTAACATTTATACTCAATTTAGGACGAGGCATATACATTATTCTTTGCAAATAGTAATTGGTACTACTTTTTACGACTCCATGCAATTTTATGTGAGCGATTAAGAACAATGTATGAGAGAACACAAATATTAGCTGCAGAAGAAGATAAATACAAAGTTAATAGACGAGAAAGTGTTGCCATTGCGCTAAGATTAAAGCCACAGAACGAATTTGAAATTCCAGACTACTATCCAGCATTTTTGGATATGCTTAAGAGCCTATTAGATGGCAATATGGATGCAACAACTTATGAAGATAAATTAAGAGATATGTACGGAATTCATGCTTATATTGCATTTACATTAGATCGGGTAAGTTAAAAATAAATTTTTTTCTCTCATTATCTTTCGATACATTTATCATTTTATTTATACAGGTTGTCTCAAACGCTGTGCGTCAACTTCAATTTTGTGTAACTGAACGAAATGCTTTAGAATGTTTTGAGTTGTATCAACTCGAGAGTCGAAATCATGGAACAGGTGGATTATGTTCGACTGCCTATAAACGAACTGCAGCTGAGCTGGCTTATCAACGAAAAACTGAAGCAAATCTTCAGGAAGAAATGTATTTCAAAGTGATTATTGTAAGTTTTATTTATTGATTCATTGTGCTCTAGAATGTTATTAAAAATTTTTTATTTACAGTATAAAATTGATTGTCGTGTAACAATTGAAATGCTTGAAAATGACACAGAAGACACTTCAACAACAAATTTTGAGCAAATTCAAACGACAAGCAAATATATTGAACGTTACACAAATCCTTCAGTTTCAGGAGGTAACGGAAAGTCAAGTCGAAATAATTCTGTTAACGGTGCTTCATTTGGCAACATTGACATCAAAACGGAAAAATCTGAGGAAGAAATGGTGAGTTTAGTTTAATTATGGCTAGCTATTTTGAATTATTCGAAAGTATTTTGCGTATATAAGAGTTTTCAAGTGATTTTTTTACCTGTAAATAGAAAAATTTTAAAGAAAAATGTCTACATCAAAAACAAATTGAAATAAATTTCAAATATGTACCATGTACCAGATCATATTACCAAACCAAAAAAAAAAAACTGAACTCATACAACAAAATTTTTCATTTGCAAATCATCACTTTTTTTGAGTTTATTAAAAGGAAATTTTTTGGTCTGGTTTGATCAAATTTCACATGCTATTTTATGTGCTTCTAATTACAAAATTTCTTTACAACTAACTACGATTACTACTATTAAATTACCATTTTGCTTGATGTGAAAACTTTCAAATATTTAACAACAATTTAATATATGAAAAATAATTAAAAGAAAAGTTTTTTGCATACACACACAGTTTTTATGTTTTTATATCTCTATTTTATAAAGCTTTTTTAACATGTTTTTAATTATCAATTTGCTAAAATCAAAAATCAATTATTTTCATTGCACCAAGCTATTCAGGATGCGAAGTGATTAATCAAAGATGATGTTGATAGAGAAAAAATAATGGTAATTGTCTTAAAAAAAACCAAAAGTTGTTACAAACCAATATTTTTGCTTTTCTGCCTTTTTTTTGTTTGCAAACATTTTTATCTGTCTCTTAGTTGAGATTTTTTTGTGTCTGTTTTTCTTTTATTTTTACTGTGGTTTTCTTCTCATAGCTTATTTTTCTCTTTCGTTTTGTATTCTTCTTCTTCTCATAGATGTATTTTTTTAATAAATTCTTTTTGAGGAAAAAAATGTCAATTTTTTATGTTTTATGATCTGGTACAGTGTGCTTTAAAGTTAATAAAAATAATATTATGAGAGAGAGAGAGATAAAAATTATTACGATTTTTGCGTTGGTTAATGATATTCATTTTATACATTTGTTTGCTGCTTATTATTTGATTACAAACACGTGTCTAATAATAAATAATTTTTTCACTAATACATGAATTTTTTCTCATTTATGTATTTGCAGGCAAAAATCCGTAAGCCATTGTTTCTGCATAGAAACATAAGGAAATTTAATAGAAGAATGTCAACAACTGTGAAATATGAAAATGGTGAAAGTACAACAAATAGTGCGACTTCTGCAGTATCAACAACAACAACCACAACAACATCAACGACAAGTTCTTCCACTGTTCAAATCACAAAGAGTGATACATCAATATTTTCAACTATCTCGACTGCAACAACTTCCTCATGTACCTTAACAACCTCAACTTCCTCGATTCCACCACCATTGATTTTACCTGAACTCACTGCAACTAGCAACAATAAAAGTACACCAACAAGAATCGGTCAATCAAATTCATTTAGTGACTTTTTCGTTGACGATCAGGAACAAGTGAAATTTAATTTCCAAACGTACAAAACTGTATTTTGCAATACAACCAATAAAGGTTACATCCTTTATCGATACAATTCATTAAAACGAGCAAAAGAGGTAAATTTAAATTAATTTAATAATTGTAGCAAATTCTTAAAATTTATTTTTCTTTTTATAGACACACATGAAAGTAACAAAATTAATGGACTTGCGATTTAATGAAAATGTACAAAAATGGCTCCAAAAAAATGTTAGTGACTTGCAAAGAATAACAATTAATGATTGGCTTCTAGGGCGAAATCAGAATGATTTTGTATCATGCAGGACAACAATTAAGAAAGATAATAATCTTACAGAAACGCCATATTGCATCTATAATCGATATAAAGTTGAATATATTTCAGCAAATACCGATAAGTGTTAAGTAGTTCCTACTTTTAATGCAGTCGATTTAAATTTCATTTCTTGAGGGTTAATGATACGAACAATTCATACACAAAACTACTGCAAATGAAAAAATCTGTTTAAAATATGTTAAAATGAGAGATAAAAAAATAATAAAAAGAAAAGTTTTTGAACATATGCATGTGATTGTAAAAATTACTTTTTATAAATTAAGGATCTATGATGAGAAATATAAAACACATTTAAAACTTTTGTAAATAAAATTTTAAATTTAGACTATTGATTAAACAAGAAAAATACTATAATGTACTGTAAATTTTGAATCTTTGATGAAATAAATTTAAGATTTTTAAATGAAACTTTTCTCTTTTCTCTCTTTTTTAATGCTTTTTTTTACAGGAAATGTGTTAAACATGATGTAATAAGACTCAATTAAATTTCTCTAAGATTAACGATGAATTAGCTTTTTGCAACAGCACGTAAACCAAGAGGAAATCAACTTTAATGTAAGTAGAGCTTCTCAAAAACCCTATCTTGATCCCAAATTTTTCAAAAATTAAAATTTGACTACATTTGTTGATGTTTAAAATTTGAGGAGACATTTTTTTTAAAAAGTTCTAAATCTCAATGACAAAATTTATTAAAAATTATAAAATATCTCAGAGTTTTCTATAAAACAAAAATTTTTAGAAAAAAATCAACTTTTTATCTTCAGGATTTCACGATTCCAAGTGAGAAGCCCTGAAAGTAAGATGCAACCAGTCGAAAAACAAAATTCAAATGATGCGAAAAGGATCTTCAAAATTTTTGAATTTCTTTTTTATTACTTAAGGAAAATGCCTCGTTTTACAAAAAATATCAATTATAAGCACTACTGAAGCATTGCTACTACTAAAGAAGATTAGAATTTTTGTTTGTAAACAATTACAAAAAATAAATTCTTTCGTTAAAGTTGTTTTCCCCTGACGTAAACAAATCATAAAATGTAAACAAACTGCTTTGTAAAATTCAAATTTAAAAATTAAACCGTTATTATTTCAAATTTAATTTGAAAGTCTTTAATTAAAAAGAATTTTACAAACATTTAAATGTTTATCATAAAAGTCAATAATAAAATAATTATAAGTCTAGGAAGTGTTGCAATTTTTACATTCCAAACATTTCAATCTTCATCATTAAACATAAATATTTTACTTTTACAACAATTGATGTTATTGTTACTCATCTTAGCATGACGCAACGATTTTTGATTCAATTTTTTTTCTTTTATTTTGTCAATGAACATGAAAGTTTGACTGCTAGAAAAATGAGAGTGTATTTTATAGTACGCGTTTTTATGCACGTAAATTTTTGTTTCCGACAATTGAGAAAAAATTGCCTACAAGTGTTTTTTTTAGGGTTCGGAATTATGCAGATAAGAAGAAGAAGTATGCGCATAATTTTCTTCTTCTTATTCATTTTTGTATGGAAAAATCAATAAGAAGAAGAAAATTATGCGCATACTTCTTCTTCTTATCTGCATAATTCCGAACCCTAGTTTTTTTGAGCTCTCTACACATGTGAAAATTACTCGATTGATTTATACCTCATTGAGCTTTCTTGCTTGTCTGAATAAACAAAGTTGTTCAAACTTGTTTTTTTTTTCTTCTTCATTTTTTTGATAAGAGAAGCAAAGTTTAAAGCTTTGAATGTCTCAAAGCATGAACTGATGTGTGCTTTATAAATTTACAAGTTTAAATTCAAATATCTCCAAATCACATAAATTTATGAACTCTTTCACCCCTAATCCTTGTAAAATTAATTATTCACAGCAAGTGCCTTCCTTTTATGAACTAACTTGAATAATTTAAGTTATTTTATATAATAAAACTGTTAATATGTGTGTTGAGATTTTTACCTTAAGCTTCAATAACTTCCGTCTGTGTGTAAAGGGCTAACATTGTTTAAAACTCTAGAAAAATCTTTAAGCTATGAACTTGAATTAAATATCTTGCAATTTTCTATCAAAAATTTATGTTTGAGCAAAAGATTTAGGAATTTCGATGAACTTAAAACTTTCCGCTGGGAAAATGTTTCTACACTTTGAACTGTTGCTAAGAAAGCGAGTATTAGAATTGTAATTGCTATAATAGTTTGAATAGGTTGTAAATTCTGATCAACTATAAAAAGCGGGTCCGAGTGTGATTCTAATTCTTTCCGCTCTCAGGTACCAGACTAGAGGGACGATTATTTTATAAATAGTCTAAACTCTTTTAATTAATAAACTTTTTAAGAACTCTTAAAATTTTTTCATCGAGCTGATATCGATCAAGTCTTATTTCAGCCATATTTAGCTCAAAAATCTTCCATGCAGAATTTTTTTTTGTTTGGTTAAAAAGTTATTTCAAATAAAACAAATTTTACTTTAACCTGTGATTAAGTGCTCATTTTTTTTATTACTTATTTTTTTTAAATATTAGAGCAAGAAACCAACGCTAAGCGGAAAGGGAACTATTTAAGTATACCAAACATTTCATTTATGATTTCAATTCATTAAATGAAAAATTAATAAAAGTGTGATAAAAATACTTTCATAGTTGACTTAATGTTGTTATTGATAATTTTGAAGAGAGCCCGAAATCGTCGTGTGAGTAAGTAATTTGTCGACCTTATTTGCTTGACTAAAAATAAAATCTTAGGTCGAGTAAAATATTTTACGATTTATCGAGTAAACAAAATTTCTTAAGTCGAGTAAATTTAATCGACTTTTGCTTACTCATCGACTTCGAGCTCTGGTTTTGAAGTAAACACAAATAATTTTTTATATTTTGTGATAATAAAAAAGTCATATAATGCATTCTGTATCATCTGTTATTTTACTATCACATGTTAAAATAACTATTAAATCTTATAAACTTAAAATTAAAATAAGAAACGATGATGGCGAGAATAGAAAATTTTCTGAATGAAAAAGAATAATTAAAAATAAGCAAAAACTGTTCTGCAAAAAATTTTAAGCCCATCGAAATCTTAATCTCCCATTTAGAGTATGTAAAAGTTGCCGAAATACTTCATTTTTTGATTCATCATTAATGTCGTAAGAGAGTTCATTACGAGCAAGTGAGAGAGAGTTTGATTGTACAACATAACTCTTACACTCAATGCCACGATCATTATGATGCGAGCACAATAACAATTGTGATTATTGCAAGATAAAATTTCTTTGCAAACACTTTATGCTACTACCTGATGTTATGTACATGCATATACATTTATAGAAAGGACAAAAGGTCATTTTTATAGTGCAATTTATGAAAGTTAATAAAACAAATGTCAAATTTATAGAAAGGTTTAGATCTTCATGAAGGCCATAGTTAAACATTTGTTGAGTAATCTTTTTTTCGGTAATTGAAAACATTTTCAATGGATTAAAAGCACACAAATACAAACGAATTGATATAACAGCTGTACGAAAATAATGTTAAGCCTTTTTTGTTATTCCCAAAATCTTCTCTTCTTCCATCATCCATCCGTCCATGCATGCTTCAGTGAGAGTAATTAAATGAATAATCATTAAATTTGAGCATTTACTGACAAATCTATTTCAAAATCTTCTTCTTCTTTTTATACATTTTGCCCTTTGGTATTGACGTTTTATTTGATATACATGAGATCACACACCAAAAGACTAAATGTCTAAGTAATGTACAACAAAGATCATACACAATATTTTTTCGCTTAAAATTTTAATTTATCTTACTTGTGAATGGAATTGCTCAACACTCATAAGCTTCGCAAGTAGTCCGCAAGTGGTTGAAAAGAGAAGTAAAGAAACTGAAAAAAAAATTGTCTATTACCTTACTACATGCAGAGAAATATTTACCAAAAAAAATTAGTTTGAGCCGTACAAATCGAAGAAGTTGATGAATTTTCATTCAGAGTCTGACTGCGGACCATAGCGGACGGTTAAAAAAGATTTCTCGTTGTTAGCCATAAGTGTGCATTTGAGAGGATTATTTTGGAGTTATTTTAATTTTTTTTTTAAAATGGCTCCTAATTCGATAAGTACGGAGTCAGTGCCGAGTAGTTCATGTAATTCAGTTAAACCAAATACACCAGCATCGTCATCATCATCGAAAGGTGAGTTTTTTGGTGAAAGTTCAATTAAAATTAGAAATTGATGAAAAAAAGTTGAAAAGGTGTAAAAGTCACGTTCAAAAAAATTGAGTAAAAGTCATTGCAATGATATAGAGCATGAATAAAATCCTTAAGTAGTAATTACGTTTTAGAAATTTATTTATTTCTTTTTTGTATTTGAACACAGTCACAGAGTTCAATCGATCAAGAAATATTAATCACTTTATAAAACAATAAGCAAATTACGAACAAAGATGAAAGTGAAGATTAAGTTATTGGAAATATTAAACTAATATATATTATTAATTTATGTCTCTAACTACCTAATTCTCTTAATTGTTTTGATACTCAACACAAACATTTGATTATTTTAGTGCTCAGCACTAAGTTTTGTAATTTTTCGATGCTCAACACTAATTGTATGAGTGTTTTAGTGCTCAGCACTTAATGTTTAAATGTTTCAATACTAAACCTTAAACTTTGGCAACTTTATTATTCAGCATTTATGAGCGATTCTGAAACACGGCTGAAATGTTTCGTTATAGAGGACGTTAAAATCAAATTTCTCGATATTTTATTTTTACAAATTTCCCAAATTCTCTTTACTTATTCATATTAATGAGCTTTAGAATTGTCAAATGCTATTGTTTTCTTTATATTCATGTCTAGTATGATTAGTATAAATGGCTCACAACTCGATATTTTACGAAAAATTACTTTGTTTATCTTCGACAAAACAACCGTTGCGTTGGCAACTTACTGAAGAAGCTTCAATTTCTGACTGATTCCTGGCTTTATTTACAAAACAGTCGCTCAATCTGAAACTTTATAAACATTTCCATCATGCAATAACAAAATCATAAGGATTAACCATACAGTTTCTAAGACGCAGCACTTACTGCTTATTCAAGAAGCATAACATTGTTCCTATCCGCACTAAAATCAATCTCTACAAAGCCTGCATAAGGCCAATACTGACTTATGCTGCGCCAGTCTTTGCAAACTGCCCAAATACCTACTCTCGTAAGCTTCAGATTACGCAGAACAAGTTTCTGAGAATGTGTCTTAATGCAAGCTACTATACTAAGATTGCAGACCTCCATAA